>VZTG01001714.1:255932-297566 GCA_013397845.1 Melanocharis versteri
TCACTGGGATGGTTTTGTACAAAAATCAGGAAATTTCTGTGCTCTGTTCTCATTGCTGTGCTGGCTCAGGGTGGTTTGCATCCCTGTTGGAATATTGGTGAAGGAAATGAGGTCTTCCCCTCTCCTGCCACCATCCAGACATGCTGCTTGGGAATGCAGGATGATGCAAAAGGCATTTTCCTTAGGGCTGGTGATGCCCCCCAAAAATTGTTCCTGAGGGGAGCAATTGTTCTTGAGGTGCTGCCTTTCCAGGCATCTCACTGGGATGGTTTTGTACAAAAATCAGGAAATTTCTGTGCTCTGTTCTCATTGCTGTGCTGGCTCAGGGTGGTTTGCATCCCTGTTGGAATATTGGTGAAGGAAATGAGGTCTTCCCCTCTCCTGCCACCATCCAGACATGCTGCTTGGGAATGCAGGATGATGCAAAAGGCATTTTCCTTAGGGCTGGTGATGCCCCCCAAAAATTGTTCCTGAGGGGAGCAATTGTTCTTGAGGTGCTGCCTTTCCAGGCATCTCACTGGGATGGTTTTGTACAAAAATCAGGAAATTTCTGTGCTCTGTTCTCATTGCTGTGCTGGCTCAGGGTGGTTTGCATCCCTGTTGGAATATTGGTGAAGGAAATGAGGTCTTCCCCTCTCCTGTAACCATCCAGACCCTGGGAATGCAGGATGATGCAAAAGGCATTTTCTTTAGGGCTGGTAATGCCCCCCAAAAATTGTTCCTGAGGGGAGCAATTGTTCTTGAGGTGCTGCCTTTCCAGGCACCTCACTGGGATGGTTTTGTACAAAAATCAGGAAATTTCTGTGCTCTGTTCTCATTGCTGTGCTGGCTCAGGGTGGTTTGCATCCCTGTTGGAATATTGGTGAAGGAAATGAGGTCTTCCCTTCTCCTGCCACCATCCAGACACGCTGCTTGGGAATGCAGGATGATGCAAAGGGCATTTTCTTTAGGGCTGGTAAGGCCCCCCAAAAATTATTCTTGAGGGGAACAACAGAAACATTTAAGAACTGAGGGAGTTGTGGGTGGGTGATGTTGAACCAGAGGTGCAAAATGGTGTGAGAGCGGAAATATTTAGATATTCAGGGTGGATGTTTGTCTTGATCTACTTAAAAAAAGCAGAAATCCATCTCCAGCACCCCTGAAAGTGGTGGGCAAGAGGCACTGATTGAGGTTTTGCTCTGAAAACGTTGGCTTTATTGTTTTTCTCTTTTTTTTCCCCCTAACTTTTATTGAAAATGTGTTTCATATAATGGCCTTTGTTGTGATGTGGCTTTTATTGTAGCTGACTGAGTGTTTGTGGGGTTATTACAGCCTTGCAGTGGAGGAAAACACAAAACAGGTTCTCTCCAAAGCCTTGGGGGGAGGCATGATTATGTTAAAATAATCATCTTCCCTGACCAAATGTGGCTTTCTCTTTCCTGGGAGCTCTGCTGAGAGTTGTTCCCTTTTTTGTCTACGTCTTTGTATTGTCAGGATTAATTTTTCAGAGGGAGAAATCTCCATAAGCTGAGTGGTGCCCACTCCTTCCTTTTTAGGAGCAGGAGGTTGGATTTTTTTTATCCCCCCCTCTCTTCTCTGCAGAAATTCTGTGGCTTGAATTTACTGCTCACTTTCTTCCCTTTCAACCTCTGAGCTCCTCTCTATTTTTGTGTGAGTTTTCTGAGCTGACTGGAAGTGCTTTGAGGTACTTTTTGAGGTTCTTTCCCCCTGAATTTGTGGGAACAAGGTACATTCTGAGGTCCTTTCCTCCCGGATTTGTGGGAATGAAGTACTTTTGGAGGTCCTTTCCTCATGGATTTATGGAAATGACATACATTTTAAGGTCCTTTCCTCCCAGATTTGTGGGATGAATTACATTTTGAGCTCTTTTCCTCCTGGATTTGTGGGATGAGGTACATTTTGAGGTCCTTTTCTCCCAGATTTGTGGGATGAGGTACATTGTGAGGTCCTTTCCTCCCAGATTTTTGGGAATGAGGTATTTTTGAGGTCCTTTCTTGCCAGATTTGTGGGAATTTGCAGGACCACCATAGATGGAGGGGATTTCATGAAAGGAGCTCAGGCAGAAATGCAACCCCTGCTTTCCCAACTCCCTCTCTCCATCTCCCGCATCCCTCACTCCCCTCCTTAGGTCTGGCTTAGCTCTCCTGCTCCCAAATCATCCCGGGGGCTGTATTTCACCCCCCTGCAAGACCTTTGGAGTCTGGCTGGGCTTCAGCTGAGCTCTTAGCCAGGCATGAGTAACTGCCTGTGCCTCGGCACAGCCAGCAGCTTAATGAGGGAGATCTCTGCCAGGGCCTGAGCCCTGGGAATGGGGCAGGATCTGCAGGATTTGGGAGCTGGAAGCAGGGAATCTGTGGGCTGGGGGTGAGGGGATGATGTTGGCGGGTAGAAATCCACGTGTGGGTGTCTTGGGAAAGGACAGGGAAGGGCTGAGCCGTGGGGGGACTCCTGAGAGTCTTTGGGAGGTGGGATGGAGAGGAAAGCACTCAGGAGCCAGGGCTGGGTTTGGGCAGAGCTGTCCCTGTCAGCTTTGGATGTTCAAGCGCTCCCAGCTCTGCTTGCTGCAGCAGAAGGAAGAAGCTTTTGGCATCGATTTCTTCTCTTCACCCAAACGCAGCTGAAGTTCAGGGCGGCGGAGTTTGCAGGATCTGCTCTTTGCAGTCTGGCTTCCCCCTTTCTCCTGTCCTTCACTTCCCAACCCATTCTATTCCCTTTGCTTCTACTTGTGCCTGACGAGCAAATATCTCCTCTCCCTCTCTGCAAGAACCTTTTCTTCCTCCACTGCTCGATTTTTCCCTTCTCCAGAACATCTCTAATCTCTCTTCCTGCAGTGATAACTGAAATGAGTTCTGTTCCCCAGCCAGCAGCAGCTCGGCCTGGACAGGGCCGAAGGGCAGGCTCTGATTGACAGGGGATCTCTGGGATTTTGTGGGCTCTGGTGATAGATTTCCCTCGTTTTCCCTTTCCCTTCCCGTTGGGAATGTGCTGCCTGCAGGAGAAAGGGCAACCAGGCTGCATTGCCAGAGTGCAGAGGGCGAGGGGAAGGAGACGTGGAGCTGATGAGGGCGAGGTGAGATCAGCCAGGCTGGGCTCTGCTGGTCAGGAGTCCTTCAGCCACGAGCTCTGCAGAGCAGGAAACCCCAGGGGAGAGCGAGGAGAACCAGAGGGGTGAAGGAAAGAGAGCAGCAAGGAGGAGGAAAAAAAAAGAAAAATAAAGAATGGCACCCTGGAGATCTGGAAAAGAGCCAGAAAGAACAGGGTACAAAATACCAAGGAGCTGACAGTTAATTTACAGTCTCCAGGGAGAGAAAGGGAAAAGAAGAGGGGGAAAAAAAAAAAGTCTTTGTTGAGAAGAAGCAAATGATAGAGAGGAGAGTGGATGGTGGTGTGGAAATCCTCCTGGCTCCTGAGGTTCCTCCTCTTCCTGCTGCTGAGTGTCCTGGTAAATAGAAATTCCCTCTTCCCGAGGATCTGAGGGAAAGCTTGGCCAGGAGCTTTCCTCTGGCACCACGGGCAGGTTCTGGGTTAGACAAAGACCATGGGAGAAACAGCAGAGCTGAGCACAGGCTGCTCACAGCGTCAGGCCGGGCTTTGGGGGATCTGGGTTTGGCACAGGTTGCATTTGGAGGGCTCATATCCCCCCAGAGGGCACCTGAGATCCAAACGTGTCCTGGTGGGAAGTGGGTTCTTGTTTCTGCTTCTGCCCCAGGAAGGGCAGCACTTTGTCCTCTGCTCTGGCTTCAGTTTTGTCCAAGAGCGTTCCTGGATTTGCTGAGCCCTTCCCAAATGCACCCCAGGGCTGCTCCTCAAGGAAACACTGCTGCATGTGCTTGCTCACCTCACAGCTAAGCCTGGCTTTTCACCTGGGCATCGATCGAGCTCGGGTTCGGAGGGATGAGGTGGATTTTTGCATCCAGAAATGGAAAACCTCGTGTTCTTCCTGAAGGTGACACACATGCCAAGGAGCAGGAAGCTTACAGACAAGATGTGCTGAAGGAGGGAGGAAAGGACCTCAAAATGTAGCTTGTTCCCACAAATCTGTGAGGAAAGGGCCTCAAAATGTTCCTCATTGCCACAAATCTGTGAGGAAAGGGCCTCAAAATGTTCCTCATTCCCTCAAATCTGTGAGGAAAGGACCTCAAAATGTTCCTCATTCCCACAAATCTGGGAGGAAAGGACCTCAAAATGTTCCTCATTCCCACAAATCTGGGAGGAAAGGGCCTCACAATGTTCCTCATTGCCACAAATCTGGGAGGAAAGCGCCTCAAAATGTTCCTCATTTCCACAAATCTGGGGGGAAAGGGCTCAACATATTCCTCGTTCCCACAAATCTGAGAGGAAAGGGCCTCAAAATGTTCCTCATTCCCACAAATCCGGGAGGAAAGGACCTCAGGATGTTCCTCATTCCCTCAATTCCAGCCCCCAGCTCTCTGGGACCCCACCCCCTGCTCTCCTCCTGATGCCCACACCCCTCCCAGGCCAGCCTGTCCCCTTCCCTGCAATTGCCAGCTGCTGAATAATTCTCAATTTCTGTGTCCTTTTGGCTGAGGTGCAGAGTCCTTTCCTGGAAGAACCCTCATTTACTTAATGGGAGGTTTTAAACTGGCTGAAGGCTCGGGTCTGGAGGGAGGCTGGGGTGCAGTGGAGTTTCCAGCTTGCTCAGAGCTGAGATTTGGGGTTTGGGGAGCACAGAGGATGTGTCCAGAGTCTCCTCTGACAGCAAGAGATGCAATGGTTCTTTTTCACTCCGCCTGGAATAGCTTTGTAATAACAGTAGGAGTCGCAGAGGCATTTTTATTGATTAAACAATTGAGGCTATTTGTCTCTACCAAAGCAAAAATATTGAGGTGTCTCTCGCTTCCTACATATACATTATAAACATTTATTATGTGCAGCAGGCTCTGTAATCAAGCTGATGTTTATGATGGGCTGGATTGAGATGGTGTAATGGGAGCTGGAGTGCACAGGAAACCTGGTGTCAATATTCTGAATAATCAGGGCTGAGGGGAGGGAGGGAGGCCAGGCACTGGATTTTTGCAGGAGGTGTTGTGGCAACAAAGGGTTTTTTTGGAGTGTCTGCTCCTGTGCTCCCTCCCAGTGATTCCTAAGGCGTTCCTTTGATCAGACTCCATTCCAGCTATCGGGAGATTCGTAATTTGGAATTTTGGAACTGCACCTCTCTCTGGCCTGTGCTCCCCTGAGGCTGAGCTGTGGCACAGGGACATCTCAGAGTCCTCCTGGTCTGGGGCTTTCTCTGCCCTCCCCCTGTTTGGTTCTCTCAGTTTCCAGGTCCCAGAGCATTGATACAGATCTCATCTCTTGATTTGTGTGTTTGTACCCGCCGTAACTGAGCGCTCGGGGATTATCTCTGATTTTACTCTTACGGATTTCCTTTTAATTTGTTTTTTCCCCTTCCTCCCCTTCTCCACACATGAGAATTGATCTGCAGGCAGGAACATGTGTGTGATGGAGCCTGGGGGCCTTTGGGCACGTGTGGACTTTGAGGGGTCAGACACTGAGCGTGCTTTGTGTAACCTTTTCCAGCTGATAAACGTGACAGCTCTCTCTGCCTCAACCCCTGGCTTTGGGCTGCCAAAAGGGGCTTATTTTACTTGGTGTCCTTCAGGGTCTGAGTTTGCCCTCTGTTTCCCACTTGCGAGCTCCCATATTCCTTCCCAAGCAAGGAAATTCAGGCTGGGAAGGAGCCTGAGCTTTCCTAAGAGGCTTTATCCAGGTAGAAGTGCAGCAGCTCGAATCTGGCAGGATTATGGAGCGATTATTTGGGTTTCAACGCTCAGCTCCGCGCTGTTGGTTGTGGTTCTTCAGGAAGCTGTGCCAGACGGGCTGGAGAGGACCCAGCTGAGCACGGAATGCCTCTGTAGGTGTGTTTGTTGATGCCACTGCTTAGGTGCACAATATGTCTGTGGATGGCACAGCCACCTCCTCCTGGGAGGAGGGGAGGGCTTGGCTGGAAGCGCTGCCTGTGGCACAGATGGACACGTTGCTCCCTTCTCCCCGTGTGATGTGTTGAAGGAATTTTGGATGGGAGCCTAGACGGGGACCTTCGGAGCCACCCAGCCCCTGCAATCCCAGGTACCTGCCTTGGGAAGGCTCCACGAGCACCCAGCTCCAGCCTGCTTTGGAGATTTTTCCCTTTTATTAATTTTTGGGAGGGCAGTTCCGGCTCCTTGCTGCTCTGATGGCAGCCAAAATGAATTCCAGGCCTTGCTTAGCCCCATTAATTTTTGTATCTTCTTCATCATCATCACCATCATCATCATCACTATTAAAAATAATATAAATAATATATATAATTATCTTTTTCTTGGCCATCAATAGTCACAGAGAGGAGTTGTCCCCTGGATTTCTCTGTGCATCCCAGCAGGATGGACGGGCCTCCTTGGGTTGGGGGTTTGCTTAAAAGTCCCCTTCAGCACGAAATTAAAATGTGCCCTTGTCACTGCAGCTCTGTGGGGGGTGATTTACATTTCCTCCTTCAGATGAACTTGTCAAACTTCATGATAATGAAGGAAAAAAAAAAAAAATTACAGTGGATAAGAAAGAGGTGCCTTGTGAAAAACCTTCCTTAATGGAAAATGTCTTTTTTGATGCGAAAATCTCGTGTGTGTGAGAAGTGGTAGCACAGCTTTGATTTTTCCGTGATTTAAAACCAATCAGCTTTGTCATGTCCTAGAAGGGAGGAAAGGAAACGAAGCCAGCAGAAATAAAGTGGAATATTTGGGTGGAAGTTGTTTGACCTCTCGGAGGGGCTGAAGACAGCCAGGAATGCACTTTTTTCTCCCTGTTTCTTCTGAGCTGAGCCAGTCCTGGCACTGTTTGCCCACCTTTTGTGTGGATTGAGAGGAGCACAGGAAAACGAGGGTGGTTTAAGTGGCATCTGTGTGTTCAGGGTTCATCGAGCCGTCTCCATTCCGCTCCGGTGTTCCTTGATTCCCTGCCTGCCTTAATTGGGTGCTGCAACAGTTCTATATGTTAAAATAAATGAACTTTTTACTGCAAAAGAGGAAAAGAAGAGAGACAGATGATCCCTCGGCAACAGCTGTTTGGAGAAAGAATCCCACAGAAGCTGCTTTCTTGGCTAATTAGAAATCTGCTTTCCTTTAGGAAGGATAACGTTTACGTTCTTGACTCCTGTTCTTGCTTCTAATTACTTTTTGGAGAAATGAATAAAGAGACTTTCATATGTTTTACTCAGAGTCGCTGAGGCAGAGAGTGCTGGGTGGGAAATGGAGATGGGAGACAAGAGGAGCAAATGGAGATGTCAGTTTGCACTTTGAGCAGAGGGGGTTTGTGTTTATTCCTGCAGGAGCACTGGGTTGGAAGCAGCAGAGAAGCTCTAGGTGGGATCTTCTGGGTCTTGGGGGAGGCAGTTTATCCCTGAAAATTCCAGTTTTCCTGCTGTTTCTCTGCTCAATTCAGTGAAAAATAGTGGTGGTTGTGTCCAGCCAGGGAAGAAGGAAAACCAAAGCCCAGCTCCCCCAAATCCTTCCAGTCCCACAAAAACAGAGGCCAGCCAACAACCATTCCCTGAGGAACAGGCAGGATGCGAGGCAAGCTCACTCCTCATTGGGGAATTTACCTTTTCCCTGGCTGGGGCACTCAGTCCCAGCTTTTCTGCTATTTCTCTGCATAATTCAGTGAAAAAGAGTGGTGGTTGTGCCCAGCAGGGGTTGTGCCCAGCAGGAGTCATGTCCAGCCAGGGAAGAAGGAAAATTGAAGCCCAGCTCCCCCAAATCCTTCCAGTCCCACAAAAACAGAGGCCAGCCAACAACCATTCCCTGAGGAACAGGCAGGATGCGAGCCGAGCTCACTCCTCATTGGGGAATTCACATTTTCCCTGGCTGGGGCACTCAGTCCCAGCTTTTTTCTGGTGTTTCTCTGCGTAATTCAGTGAAAAAGAGCAGGGGTGGTGCCCAGCAGGAGTCATGTCCAGCCAGGGAAGAAGGAAAATCAAACCCCAGCTCCCCCAAATCCTTCTAGTCCCACAAAAACAGAGGCCAGCCAACAACCATTCCTTAAGGAACAGGCAGGATGCGAGGCAAGCTCACTCCTCATTGGGGAATTCACATTTTCCCTGGCTGGGGCACTCGGTCAGAGCCTGCAGGAAGCCCAGCACAGGGAGGGATGGAGGAACAGCAACCCAAACCTCCACCCTGCCGTGCTTGGGGCTGGCTTTGGGCTCCCAGAGGTGTCCCTGGGGTCGGGGAGCTGCGGGAGGCTGCAAGTTGTCCCTGCCAGGGGTGGGTGGCAGGAGGAAGCTGATTCATTCACAAAGGCTCCACGAGCTCTGCTGGGAAGGGTTCACTGCTCCGCCTGGCTCTCAGCATCCTCCTGTGGAGCACAGGGGTTTTTTCCAAGGGAGGAAAAACATGGAAATAAGCGCAGCTCGCTCCGTACCGCGCTGTCACTGCGTGCAGCGGGAATTGAAACCACTTTGGGGTTCTGGCTTAGTGATTACGAGACAGAGGGGATCCACTCGAGCTGTTTGATACCTGGAGAACGGAGCAGCCTCTGTCAGGAGCTTTAAGTAAATTCATCACAAAACAAATGCGCAGGAAAATGAAATGTTCAAGCTAAAATTCTAGAAAACAGCAACCGTGCTCGTTTGGCGTCTGCTGAGAAACACGCTTTGATTGTTTGCCATGAAGGAAGAATTTAGTTTGGAAATGTGTTTCATCTTTTTATTAAGGTTATAAATATTGAAATTGGAACAAAGCGTTTTACTCAGCCTGCAACCAAGAATTCTCTCTCTCTTTTTTTTTTTCCTCCCAGTAGCCCCCTGGGAGTTCGGGGTGTCTCCTCCAGGCTGGAAACTGCTCCTGCTGTTTTGGGTTTTTTTGTGTGTGTGCAAGGGGTGATGATTTAAGCAAAGCCTTTCTCTGCCTCTGCTGAACTTTTTAAAGCCTTGAGCAGGTGTTAGTTTGCAATCCAGCAATTCAATTACTCTGGGCAATAAATTTCAAGGTAAATGTTGGAAGCTCCATCACTTGAAGTACCAATGTTTTTCTTTTTTTCTCCCAGTCTTCGGGGTAGTATCATCAGCAGTGGAAGTAATGAAGCCTGGTTTCCTATGGATTGCTTTCTCATGGTTGGATTCTTTGATAACTAAATAATTTCAGGCTTTGACTGAGTGCCCCAGCCACAGGAAAAGCTGGATTGTGTGTGAATTCTCTAATAAGGAGCGAGCTGGCCTTGCATCCAGCCTGTCCCTGAGGGTGCTGAGAGCCTGGTTGTTGTCTGTCCTTTATTTTTGTGGAGCTGGAAGGGGTTGGGGGAGCTGGCTGTGGCCAACGTGCTGCAGGTGGGTTCGTTTGTGGGTGGCTTTGCCTGTTTCCATAGGAAAGCAGGTGGGGAAGATAGGTGGGTAAAGGATATTTTTGGCAGACGGACCTGGCGGAGTCAGTGCCACCATTTCTGGACTCTGAGAGGAGGGAGGAGGATGTTTTTTCCGGGGAATGTGTGAATAAACACGTCCATTAACACGGTGACAAACAGGACTTGACATGCAGGGTGGTGCTTAAATTAAAACTGCTCGTTTTCCATGACCAGGGGATGGGATTTCAATGCTTTGGCTCCTGTGCTTGGTACCAGAGCTGCATTTTTACCACAGGGTTACTTCCATTGCATGCAGTATTAAAAAAAAAGAAAAAAAAAAATAAATTTCTCCACTGGAGATGCAATTTTCCTAAAAGCCCTTTACTTTTTTTGGGTGTTACTCGTTTTTAGGAGTGTGATTAAACAAAAGCAGAGATGAAAAGTGGGCAATAAGAAGGGAAAGGAGCGAAACGTGTGCTTCATCCTTTGCCTGGGAGCTCCACAGAGTGAATCCCCCCAGCTCCTGATGGGATGGTGCTGGTGCTCTCCAGCTCCAGCATCCAATAAAAGACTAAAAATCCGGGGGCAAAATCAACAGGGGACAGTGACAAATCTTTCTGTACAGATAATAAGTGGTAAGCTGATAAGTGGTAGCCTAGACAGGCAATTAACACAACGGGTTAATGAACTGGGAGCAGAGATCCCCTCTGGGCTGAGTGTTTCAGCCCTTTCCGGAGGGAATAGCTCTGGAGGGATGGACATCTGCAGGAATTAGCAGTGGCTCTGGGGCAGAACGGGTGATTAATGAGGGTTTATTGCTGCTGATGGATAAACCAAGCAGCTCCACTTTCCCTGTGAGTGATGCTCAGCTTTCCTCCCTGCTCAAACTTTTCCAGGAGCAATTAGAGGGAAGGAGAGGGGAGAGAAGGGAAGAACTGGCCCCCTCTCGGCTTGATTTATGACCCAGCCCTTTTGTAACAAGATTTCCAGCGTTGTAAAATATTAAATACATCCTTACATTCAATATCACATTTTGATACATTTCATGCCTCATTTGCTTCTGGAGTCAAGGACAACTTCACGTTTTTCATGGCGCCGGGCCCAGATTTGTCTATTTATTTATTTTTAATCACTGCATTTTCCTCTTTTTTATACCTGTATCGTTCTGGGTTAGATCTTGGGAACCATAGCAACCTATTCCACTGGGTGGATGCAGGTCTCCAGCACGTGGCACCTTTTTTGGCTGGGCTGATTCCCCCCGGGCTGCCGTGCAGGTGCCATCCACGGGGGAATCGTGGTTCGTAGGGAATGGCAGGGAGGTGGTTTTGTGCCGGGTTTGAGGCTGAGGCAGCAGCTCTGTCCCCGGTGGCGTCACTTTGAAACAAAAGGCTGTTTTATTGAGCAGCTCACGTGCTGGAATGAGGGGGATTAAGTGGGATTTGCTGCCACAGTTAAAGGAGGATGCACGCAGCTCCCGTGAGGGTAGGGAGGGGCTGGAATTTGTCGGTGTGGGAGGTTTTTGTTTATTTTTTTCTCTCTCTCACTTTGGGGAAGAGCAGCTGCCTCCTGGTGCCTCGTGAGTGGGGCCAGCAGCACGGAGGGACTCTGCTCCTGCAGGTGGAGGTGCTGAATGTTTGTGACCAGAGCAGGGTGGGCTCTGGGACCTTGCGTGCATCCTCTCAAACTCCATATTCAACCAAGGACTGCCGTGGAGGCTGAGCAGGGATGTGTTTTCCTCGGCTGGGGGTTGGATTTCTGGGGAAGAGCTCGTTTCTCACATCCCTCAGCCCGGATCCATCCCCCTTACCTTCACGGAGGTGTCTCATCTCCCTAAGTCAACAGAGAGCAATTGGCCTGTGTTCCCTCCGAGGTGACATCTCAGATGTGACTCATCCTCCTGGGCTCGGGATGTCTTTCCCTTTTTACAAAATCCTGGTTTTTCTTCCTTCTGCCAAGGTGACTGCAATTTTTTTTTCCTTTTTGGTCTAAGAAAGTACAGCAAGAGCCACCTGCAAGGAGCAGGAGCTCGAGAATCTCTGCCTTAGACCAAAGACAGACGGTCCTGAGAAGGGAGAGTAATTAAAAACTGTAATATCTCCCCTAAGGCTTGTGGTCAGTTATCCATGAATGGCAACTTTAGCTTGTGACTGGATGCTTTTCCTGAAGGATAAAGCTGGAGCTGGCACGAGCTCAAGAAGGCCCATGGCTGGTTGTTTTGGAACAACCACGGGAGTCCTGACTGATCTGTCAGCGAGAGCTGCTTTAGCAGAAGAACCCAGCTTTTTTTTCCAGACTTCCTTTCCAAGTCTTTTGAGCTGCTCCAGCTTTGCCAGATTCCTGAGGGTGGCCACAAGGCTTGGAAGAGTTTGGCTGGAGGGAAAAGTTTCCAGCTCATCTCTTGGGGGTGATGCCCTTCTGGTTCTTAAGGGCTTCCAGAAGTGGTCAGCACCCAGAAATGAAATAATTTCAGGGATAACATCTCCAAATGGGCTGTGCTGAGCTGCTTTTGGGGCCAGGTCAGGTGTCCTAAATGAGTGACTTTGAACCTTCTGTCCTGTGGCAAAGGAGCCCGTGAAAGATGAGAGTCTCACAAATGAGAAACAAACAGCTTTTCTCTGTAGGAGAGCTTGTATCTGAACTGGAAAACTTCTAAGACTTGGGATCAAAAAAAAAATCTTCAAAGCCCTTTTTTATAAATGAAAGTATCAACAGGAGTCGGGGGGCCTCGGTTGAGGGGCTCTTACAAATCCCACCAGGTGCTTATCAGCCTCTTTTGGTGGCTGATACCCTTTGAAAATCTGTCCCAAAGCACTTGAATCACTCCTGGAAATGGAATTTACACTTCTAAATTACCTGCCTGCCTGCAAACACAGCCACAGCCCTGCCTTTCCCTAATTGCCACATCAATTAAAAGCCTCCCTGCATCCTGCTGCCAGCAGCCCCCAGTGGATGGTGGGGAGTGCAGGAGTTTCACCCAGGCTGCTTTTTATGGTCCCCACTCTTTGGAAACGCAACAAAATTTAGTGAGGGAACCCGTCTTTGTTCCCTCCTTCCCATCCAGCAAACTAATTGAAAACAACATGAATGTTAATGATGCATTTCGCATTTGGAAGTTAGAGGGGTGATTAATACGTTGTACGTTGTATATTAACACCTTCTCAGGGGCATAATGAAGACAAAATATATGCTCTGAGACGAGGCTGTTTATTTCTCTGCGTGTTCCCTGTGTTCCACCAGCCCTTCCCACGGTGAAATACAAGCTTTCCAATCCAGAGGGTTTTGTTTCAAAGCATAATTTTAAATCAATCAATAAACTTTTATGTCTTAATCCTTTTTTTTTGTTGTTATTTTTTCCCCCCTCTCCCTTTTGATCGAGTGGCTGGAACGAAAGGCACAAAGGGAATGGGATTTGAGGAGGGAAAGGCTGAGAGGGTGCTGTGAAAGGCCACTGATGTGCCATGCTCCTGGAGCTGTCACCTCGTGGTGCTGCTGGGAATGGTCTGTTGGTGGAGGAAAGCTGGAGAAAGCTTTTTTTCCCTCTCTTCTGCTCCTTGACCGATGGCTCCAGAATCCTTGTAATGTTGCACTTTTTTTTTTTTTTTTTTAATTATGGTGATAAATGGCTCCTGTGGCTGGAGCTTGGCTGGAGGCCGGAGCTGTGATTAATCTGTGAGGCTGCTGGAGGCTCTGAGTGCGTCCATGTGACGAGCACAGATCAGTCTCCTCTGTCCCTGCCTGGGGCTGGGGTGACAGGGGCTGTCTTAACTGGGCTGCTGTGACCCCAGACTGGGCCACCTCTGCCTGTTCTTCCTTGTGGGTGCTCCTCACCCTTCCAGGGATTGTCACCTTCTGGATTTGGGCGCTGCTGTGGCCCCAACCTGGCTGTTGGTTTATCCCAGCTTCTCGTCTGTGCCACGTTCCCAAAGCTCTGCTTCCAGGAGGGATTTGAGCGGGGCAGGGATCACATCCAGGCACAGCCTTGGCACGGCTTTTGGGAGCAGTGACATCCTAATCAGTGCCAGAAGGGTTAATTCCGCGTCTTTGCACTCCAGAGGAGTTCAAAAGTCGCCCAAAAGTTGGTTTTGTTGCAGGTGTTTGAGCAGGTTTGTAATTTTCCAAGAAACTTGCAGCTCCTGCTGCCCTTCATCTCCCGTGAAACTCCTGCTGTCCCTTTCTCAGCCAGATTCAGCCTCCTGTTTGCTAAACCAACCTGGGGCACAGCAAATGTGGTCAGAAACCGGGAGGAAATCAATAATTCCACTTAATTCATTGGATTAACAATTCCAGTTAATTCCAGCATGTTGTGACAGGAGAAGGGGGGATGATTTCGAACTGAGGGTAGGGTTAGATGGGATTATAGTAAAAAATTCTCTCCTGTGAGGGCCTGGCGCAGTTTTCCCAGAGAAGCTGTGGCTGCCCCATCCCTGGAAGGGTCCAGGGCCAGGCTGGAGCACTCTGGGATGATGGGAGGGGTGGGATAACGTGACCTTTAAGATCCATTCCAGCCCAGGCCACTCAGTGATTCCACACCGTTGGTATTCACCTGTTGCTCTGTGCACGTTGGAGATTTGTTATTTTTAGCATGACTTTGTGTGGTGACATTGGAATTGTTCCCTCAGCCTGGGATTTCGGCTGGGCTTGTTTGTGATGGACAGCGTGTGATTGTTTTTGTAGTGGAGAATGTCTGCTTCAGTGCCCAGATGTGCTCCTGTGGAAGTGTGGGATCTGTTGAAATTCCCATAAATCCTCTGGGACAGTGAGGCTGTAACCTGGAAAAGCCCTTCAGGTGGGAAGGCAGGACGTTGGTGCTCCAAACCTTGAGCATCAGCTGTTTCAAGAGGAGGCAGCAGATCCACAACCATGTGGATACAACCTCAGCACGAGGCTGGAACCCTTTTCCAGCTGTGCCAGGAACCTCTGAGCCCTTCTGGCCATCCCAGCCTCACCCCAGCCGCTCCCCACGGGCAGCAAGGCTGATGAGCATCTTCATTTCTGCCTCTCTGAGTGGAAAACTCTGGGCAATGACTCTTTGGGAATGTTGTGGTGGTGGGTGGGAGCGTGTGCTGGAGGCTGATTATGTAACTGCAGGAAGGGGAAGGCGGGCACGGGAGCTGTAACACGTCTATAATTAAGCACAACAAACAGCCAGAAAACAACAAACACTTCTTAAACCCCGTTCTTGGCCACGGCTGAATTATTTTCCTGCTTTGGCAAAGTCGTTAGAGGGGAAAGCGACAGGGGGAGAAGCACCTACGTGTTAATTCATTAAGTGTGTTCGAAATCTTTTTTTTTTTTGGGGGGTTGTTTTTTTGGTTTTTTGTATCTGTAATGAATGAAAATTAAATCTGAGAATGGGTAGAGAGCCCTGGTGAGAGCAGCAGAGCTCCCTCAGGCCGTAGGCAGCTCCTATTAATAGCACCTGGCACTGCTGTTCCCACCAGTTGGGCGAAAAAGAGCCCCAGTTCTGGAGTGTTTCTCCAAACAGCGAGGGGAGGAACCAACCTGGAGTAATTCCTGCTCTGCAAGCTGAGTGTTTATCCGCTCTCTGAATGAATGGAAATGTGCTTTATTTGTTAAAACGACCAAAATGCCTTTTTTCTTCAGGACTTGGCGTATCTTTCCTGTCTTTGCTGCCTCCTCTCCCCTTTATCTGCCTTTAAGCCATGTATTTGCATGAAGCCAGCGTAAAACTCGGTTTTATCTGGATGATAGCGGGCTCAAATTAAGGCTCTTGGGTTTCTTGGCTGCGTCCCTGCCCTCAGAGCAGAGTCCTGGGGCTGTGGACACGATCTTACCCTGCTCTATCTTAACCTCCCTCCTCCCTCGGCTCTAATTAATCTCCCATTCATAACCCAGCCCCAAAGAGCTGCGGATTTGAGGAGTCACGGATAGAAAGAGCTGAAATTCAGAGCGATGCTACCGGGAATCACCAACCTGAAAGATTCCCTGGGTTAACAGGATGATTTTATCCTTCTCCTGCCACTCCTGGCTGTGGTGGGAGGCAGGATTTACCGCTGCTCTTCCCTGACCTCCTGCTCCTCCAGGCATTCCAGCCTGCCCATAAATCCGGGGCTGGTGCTTCTCCCAGTCGTGCTGGTGAGCTCAGGGCAGCTTTGTGCTCGCTGTTCCATGTCTGTCTGTCTGTCTGTCTGTCTGTCTGCCACCTCTCCCGGGCTCACATTCTCATTTTTTGGGGGTCACCAGGCTGTGTCCTTGCTCATCTGCAGCTTGCCCGGTGCTGGAGGGAGGTGGCTCAGGGGGAGGGTTGTCCTCTCCCAGTTTTGGGCAGCTGCTCTGGTGTGACCCCCGAGCAAAACTCGCTGGGTGTGGGAATGTGGACAAGGAACAACAGGCTGGAAAATGGAGATGGTTTGGGAAACTCCAGGAGATGGTGCAGCTGTCAAGGCTCGGGTACCACCCGTATTTTTGATTATTTAAGGGAAACCATTTTGAAGGAGGTGTTGTAAGGTCCTCTTTGCTCGTGGATAAGGGTTTCCCAATCCTCTGGGGATCCTGCTGTGCTCTGGAATTGTCAGGGTCGTGCCGCCACTCCCAAAAGCCTGGAATGCTGCTGGCACCTGGAGCTCTGAAGGGAGGATCCCATGGGTGCATCAGCAATTCCGTTATCCTGGAATGGTCAGGCTTGGGCCAGAGGTGGCTGAGAGCCACTTAGAGCCACTCCCGTGTGGAATTTTCTCTCTCACACCTCGAGGCAGAGCAAATCCAAACTGCCATCGTCCGTGAGTCTGAGCCCTGCTGCACGAGCCCTCAGCAGATTGCAGGAGCTGCTTCCAGGAGAATAATTCAGGGGATAAGGAGTCCCCAGGTCCAGCTTAGGAGCAGCTTGTAATGACTCCCAGGGAGTGATTCCAGCATCCATAATCCTGGGATTCCTGGGAGGAACTACGCCTGTGGTCAGAAAGCTGAATTTGGGGCAGTTTGTGGGTTTTTGCCATGAAATTGGAGTGTGGGAAGCAGCGCTGGGGCAAGGAGGAGTAAAGGGGCTGGTTAAAAAGATAAAGGCCCAGACGTGAATGTCATTTTAGAAACCTTGATAAAAAAAAAAAATCCAACTCAGAGGCTGTTAAGAGCAGAATGAAGGCTCAGATCAATAGGCTTTGAATGAATTCCTATAGAAAGGAAGAATTTGGGTTTGACTTTGGAGGCACACTGCAGGAGAATCGAATCCATTGTCCCCAAAGGAGCCGTTCCAGCCCTCCTCTCGTCGAGATACTCGGGGATTTTAAAACCTGCCAGCTTTTAGTGGTGTTGGGGAAGGGAAAAAAAGGTGGAGAAGAGGCGGAAATTAAACCACAAATGTTCTCAATAAAATAGTGATAGAAATGGAGGTGGACAGGGAAGAAGAGAGAATCTGGATGCAGTCTCAGGGGAGCAGTAACTCACCTGGGCGTTGGGGCTGCTCTCAGGTACTGCTGCAGAGGCTGAAATCAACCCAGAGTTGGGGGTTTGGTTTATTTTGGTGTCAAAAATGTGATTCCCATCCAGGCAATTGCTTGGGTGCCCCCCACCTTTTGAAATAAGCCCAGAATCTGGGCACGGAAGTGTTTTCCAAGCACACACCCAAGTGTTCGTGCCTTGCCTCTTATCAAATCCAGCTTCCACAAACTTTATTCTGCACACAAACAGATTTTTCCACCTTAAATCTGAGTTCTCTATGGGGATATATGGCAAACTTATATTTTTTTGATGGTGATCATTCATTTTTCGGTCGTTTCTTGGCTTTCCCTCCCAAATCTCCTTACAGAGGGAGTCAGTAAGGGCTGAAGGTATCTTCTCTCCTTGTAGCAACATTTGAATCTGTGTTGGGACTTCCAGGGATGTTACGGCACAGAAAAAATGGCATTTTTGAAGCTCCTTTGGATAAATCCATGCAGTGCCAAAGCCAAAAAACCTCGTGGGGAATACATCCAGTTTCACAGAGGGGGAAGGAGAGCCAGGGAGTTATTTAGGGGTAGGGAACTGGGCATTTTGGGGGCTAAAAATGGCTTTGTGGCAGAGCCCAGCCTCGGGGGGTGTGTGTTGGCTTTTGCAGGCTCAGTCCCAGGCATAAACAGCTCGCCACCCACACGGATTCGGTGGCAGACACTGCTGCTGGGTGAGCCCTTGGGAAACTCCAGCAGGCAGCTTTCCAGGCGCTGCCAGAATTTCCCTGGCTGTCAGTGTCGGAATGCTGCCCCTTGGGGCTCCCAGAGCGAGCTGGGAGCCCTTGGAGGAGCGGCTGGGATTTTGGGGATTTGGATTTCCTGGGGGAGGGGATTCCCCCGCCGGCTGTGGAGCTCTGATATTGCCCCTTCCGGCCCCAAGCAGAGCCAGAAATGGCAATAATGGGAATAAAAGTGTGAAATTCTGTGCCTGTTCCCCTTGAACGTGCAAAACTCAGGGTTATGTTTTGATGGGGCTTCTGAGCACGCGGCTGAGGCTCAATCCTCTTGATACTCACCCAAATCCTGGTGGATCAGGTGCTGCCAAACCCAAATCAATGCTCTGATTTTTTTTATTTTTTATTTCTTGGATCTCCTGGACTCCTGCAGAGTCGAGATACTGGAGGGTGCAAACCTGAAGGAGGTTTTCTGGCTCTATTTCATGAAATGTCGTCTGTGGTGGGTTTTGTTGGGTTTTTCCCCTGGTTTTCATGGGGAGGATGGGATATTTCAGGGCTTGCAGTGTTATCCTGTGGTCTCAGCTCAGTGTCCTGTCAACCACAGGCTCCTTTTGGGATTCTGGAAAGGGGAGAGGGTCTTTGGGTCTTGGTTTTTAGTGTGAGGATGGATGAGTGCTGAGAAGGGCTCCTTGCGTCTGTCACCTCCTGCCTCTCGCTGGTGACAACGTTGCGTTTATTTGGATTTGTGGATTTTTGGAGAAGGCCACTCCAGCTCCTCTCCAAAGCCCATCAGGAGCTTGTGGGGCCAGCAGGCAGCTCCAGAGCCGCTGCTGGCAGCTTTTATTCTCCGTTTGCACATGACAGCAATGAATTGCCGGCGCAGCGGATGACTAAACAGCTTCGTTACCACGTCGTTAATTACCTTCATCCCCGCCACGTTCTGGCCCAGGCTCTGAGGCAGAGCACTGACCTGATGCTACCAGAGCTGTGTTGCTTGTCCTGAGCTGTCAGGGGGAGAATTATGAGAGTCTCTTCGGCTGGTGAATCACTGCTCTGGTTTGGGGTGAGGGGAGTGATTTTGCAGAGGGAATTTGCCTCGCGTAACCCGCTCGGTTTTTGCCTGCAGTCAGCTCTTGGAGTGACTTTCCTACGCCCTGTCCCACTGTGGGGGTGGGAATGGCTGGGCTGCTGCACCTCAGGGCAAAAATCCCCGTGGAAATGTTGTTAAAAGCCGTTATTTCCTCATTTTGCTAAATACTAGGCTTTTCTACAAGTGCTGTCTGTGGACTTTGGGTGTGAAATGTTAATGGCAGCACCTTCTAGTTCTGTTTTGGGATTCTGAAGCACAGACTGGGTTTCTTGAGGTTGTGCTGTGCAGGGACAGGAGTTGGACTTCGATGATCCCTTCCAGCTGAGGATATTCCATAATTATCTTTTTTTTTGCTGTACAGAGCAGGGCTTGTCTTGTTTTGAATGCCAGGACATCATTTTTGAGGACAAGGAGCCTTGAGGATTTCATTCGGGGTGCTGCTGTGGCCCAAATAAATGGCAAATAAATGGCAATAAAATCCAGCTAGGCAGAGGAGCAGGGCTGGAGGGAGGGAAACACATTCCAAGTGCAGCTGGAAGAACGCTGCTCCAGGTTCCCAGCGCCTGGGTTATTCCTGGCCAGAGCTAATGATGATGTATGAGCCTTGCAGAACACTCTTCATCCTGACACCTCCGCTGGAGAGGTCTGTGACATTATTCTCACTAGGTACAGGTGGTAAAATTAATGCATGAGGAGAGGAAGTTTGGCCAAGCAGCAGAGCCGGGGAGGAAATCTTGGTGTCCTGAAGCAGTGTCAGGCTTGGCCTCGCAGGAGCCTTTCCCAGCTCCTGGAATTTGCTGGGGCTGTGATTACTGAATCAAGCCCTGCTTCTTTGGAAGGTCAGCAAGCTTTATTCCCCTTGTTCCTGCATAATTCCTTGTCTGGTGGCTTCCCTGGGATGCCACAGAGGGCTCTGAACCCCACGGCCCAGCATCTGCCGTGTGCTGCCAGGGAGAAAATCAAACACGAGTTTGTCATCGTCATCGTCTCCCTTCTGCTGAGCAGCTGCTGGCAGTGCCACATGCCAGTGCTTGAACTCTCACAGGCTGCTCACAGAGCTTCTTGCAAAATTTCGGAGGGTTTTTAGGGGATGTCAGAGCTTTTACAACTCCCTAAAGACCCCTGGGAAAGAGAGAGGCCCGTGGCTGGTCTGGGATGTGGCCTGTGGATAAGGTCACACCTCTGTGTGCAGGGCTGCCCGGCCCCAGGGACTCCGGCACCCCTTTTCTCATCCTGCTTTTGGGATAGAATCCTCATTTTAGCATGGACAAACCAAGTGTAAGGGCTGAATTACACCAGGCCCCACTGCCTGCTCCTGAAATGCATCCGTGTCCCGTTCTCCCTCTCTGGTTCCTCTCTCAGGGTGCAGAACTCTGCGTTCCTCTGTCTCGTCCCTGTTTGCTGCCCTGTCTCTCTCAATTATTAGCAGCTAAAACCTGTTCCTTGCAGTTTGTGTGGGTTTTTTTGCCCTATTTTTCCTTGCACGGGTCCTGCTGAGCCATTCTGCAGGAACCCAGGGATCTGCCAAGGCTGTACCTGACTCCGTTTTCGGTCTCTTTTACATAACACCACTGCTCCTACCCTTGTGCCAGGGGGATGTGTTGGCCAGGAGACACCCAGCAAGGAGGATTGGGTCAGCAGCAGTGGGAGCAGGGATAAAGCCATGAAAAATCCACAAAAATCCACAAAAATCCACAAAAATCCACAAAAACCAGGGAGATCCTGTGTAGGACAGGAGCATGTGCCTCCCTTTCTGAGCTGCTCTTTTCCTTGGCTTCCCCTCGGTGCCGCTGCAAGGTGTTGGCTCTGCTGCCTCCCTCAGCTTCTCCATCACCCTGGGAAGAGCTGGATCAGGACAAAAAGGGGGAAAAGGTCTCTGCGTGCCTGCCCTGCAGTGCCTGTTTGCAGTGCTGCTGAGCTCCCCCTCCCGAGATGCTGCACAGATGGCCCGAACAGTTTGGGGAGCAGATTCTCTTCATTTGTGTAAAGGCAAATAGGCTTTGAAGTGCCTAAACTGCTCCAGCAAGAGGGATGGGGAAAATCCGGGTTTTTTGGGGGGGTTGTTATTAGGTTTGGCTCCTTCAGTTGCAGCCAGAGGTGGTGGCACACACAGGGGGGTTCTCTGCACGTTCCCACAGCCCTGGTGACATCCTGAGCTGGGGCATCGTGGCACAAACTCGCCCAGCATCTCGCAGCTGGCACTCGGGAGCTGATGTTTCCTCTCTTTTGGGAAGCTTCTCTCTCATTAGGGGCTTTATCACCTGGAGGAGTCACTGGGGTGGAAAGAGCCCTTTCTGCCTGGCGGAGAATCCCTGCCATTTATTCCGTGAGCTAAAGGTCAGGCTGGCAATCTCCCCATGTTAGATAAAATAAGAAACCCTCCCCTCTCTGCTGCCTGGGCTTGCTGGGGCGCTTTTTGTCATCCCAGCATTCCTGTGGGAGGGAAAAATGGACTGGGGAGGTTCTGGTGCTGGTTCCTTGCTCACTCAGAGGCTTCGCTCACATCCCCACCCCACGCTCAGACATTGCTGCTGCCCACCAGGAGCTGATTAAATGTTCAGGAGAGCTCGAGGTTCCCACTGCAGCTGTGCAGGATGTGGCACAGCCCAAAATTCCAGTCAGGCTAAAATCAAATTAAAGTTTCCCAGCGTGATGTTTTAGGAGGAGGAGTAGGGAAAAAAAAATAATAATAAAAAAAGAGATGGGATAAAAGAAAAACCCCAAACAAAAAGAGCCCCCTGCAGAGTTCATCTGGTGGATGGAGTTACATTAAGTGAATGGAAATTAAAGGCTTTTCATAGAGATCTTCAGTATAATTTGATGGAAGACTTTAATTATTTCAAAGTGCCTAAGAAAAGGAGCTTGGAATGATTTCGGGAAGGGCGGGGGGGGGGGAGCTCTCATAAAAATATCTCTCTTCAGCAGCGTTTTGAGCTGTTGTTGGGCTGAAAGGCTGCTGTCAGCTCCGAGGGAGGGATTTGAAAATCCTGTGCCCCCCATCCCTCCCCGGAGAGCAATTCCTGCCTGAGTGGCAGCAGCCTGGGAAGAGAGGGACAGGGATGAGAGGAGGAGACTGCAGGAAGAGCAGAAGCTCGAGGGCTGCCAGGCAGCTCCTTTATCAGCCCTTCCCAAGGCATGGGGGTGGAGAGGGCTCCTGGCTGGGATCGTGAGGAGGGCAGGATGTGGGGAATTGGGATCTCTCTTGGAGTTTCAGACAGAGAGAGCATCCTCACCCTGGGGACGTGGGCCATTGTAGTTGTTGTGCTGAAGTTGTCACTCATCCAATTCTTGCTTGGACAGCTCAGGAATTAATGGGTCCCTGTCTATTTCCAGGTTGACATAAATCCAGGGATCTGGAGACCGTCCATTCTTTCCCTGGGACTTGGATGCTCTGCTCCTGCCTCCAGCCTGGCTCGGTTTTAGGCAGAAATGTGGCCTCTCCAGGCTCTGAATGCTCAGTGATTTTAATTCCTCCTCTTCCACAGACACTGAGATTCCTGTCTCTACCTCCATGTGCCCCTCTCTGGGGTGGGGAGGGCAGGAAGCTGAAGCACTGGGGGCAGGACTGTGCAGAATCAGGTTCAGAATCCAAAATTCAGGTTGGAAAAGACCTCCAAGACAATGGAGTCCAAGCTGTCCAACCCCTGCTTTGTCCCCAGCCCAGAGCACTGAGTGCCACCTCCAGTGGTTCCTTGGACACCTCCAAGGATGGGGACTCCAAACCTCCCTGGGCAGCTCCTTCCAGTGTTTAACCCTTTCAGTGCAGGAATTCTTCCTGACCAGGGTTCTGCCACCCATCCATGGACCTCCCTTCTCCCCTCCGAGCTTCTGCTGGGCTGAGACTGGAGCAGAGTGGCCAAAGCTGGTGGAGTGGACATCAGGGAATGGATTTGAGCTGGCCTGAGTTCAAATGCCATGGAAAACCAGCTGCTCTCCCTCGTGCAGATCCGGGATCCTGCAGATCCTGTGCTGGAGGACGGCAGTGGCTCAGTGAAACCAGGAGCTTTGCCTGGTTCCCTCCAGCCCAGGAGCTGGGCAGCACCAGGGATTTCCCGTTAAACCTTCCCTGCTGTGCCTCTCCCCCTCCCTTGTGATAGTCCTGAGGTTGATTTGGCTGCGTGGGGGCTCTGTGGGGGCTCTGTGGGGGCTCTGTGTGCCCCACCAGTGACCCCGTGTCCCCTCTGGCACATCAGGCTGGGAGCTGGGTAACAGCACCACGCTCCTCTGCAGGGATGCCCCGAGTTCCAGCCCTGCCAAGGAAGTTCAGGGCACGGGGAAAACCACATCCAGCGTGGATCAGCGGGGGAGATGGGGGAGAACAGCGGGATCNGGAGTAGGGAAAAAAAAATAATAATAAAAAAAGAGATGGGATAAAAGAAAAACCCCAAACAAAAAGAGCCCCCTGCAGAGTTCATCTGGTGGATGGAGTTACATTAAGTGAATGGAAATTAAAGGCTTTTCATAGAGATCTTCAGTATAATTTGATGGAAGACTTTAATTATTTCAAAGTGCCTAAGAAAAGGAGCTTGGAATGATTTCGGGAAGGGCGGGGGGGGGGGAGCTCTCATAAAAATATCTCTCTTCAGCAGCGTTTTGAGCTGTTGTTGGGCTGAAAGGCTGCTGTCAGCTCCGAGGGAGGGATTTGAAAATCCTGTGCCCCCCATCCCTCCCCGGAGAGCAATTCCTGCCTGAGTGGCAGCAGCCTGGGAAGAGAGGGACAGGGATGAGAGGAGGAGACTGCAGGAAGAGCAGAAGCTCGAGGGCTGCCAGGCAGCTCCTTTATCAGCCCTTCCCAAGGCATGGGGGNTGTGCAGAATCAGGTTCAGAATCCAAAATTCAGGTTGGAAAAGACCTCCAAGACAATGTAGTCCAAGCTGTCCAACCCCTGCTTTGTCCCCAGCCCAGAGCACTGAGTGCCACCTCCAGTGGTTCCTTGGACACCTCCAAGGATGGGGACTCCAAACCTCCCTGGGCAGCTCCTTCCAGTGTTTAACCCTTTCAGTGCAGGAATTCTTCCTGACCAGGGTTCTGCCACCCATCCATGGACCTCCCTTCTCCCCTCCGAGCTTCTGCTGGGCTGAGACTGGAGCAGAGTGGCCAAAGCTGGTGGAGTGGACATCAGGGAATGGATTTGAGCTGGCCTGAGTTCAAATGCCATGGAAAACCAGCTGCTCTCCCTCGTGCAGATCCGGGATCCTGCAGATCCTGTGCTGGAGGACGGCAGTGGCTCAGTGAAACCAGGAGCTTTGCCTGGTTCCCTCCAGCCCAGGAGCTGGGCAGCACCAGGGATTTCCCGTTAAACCTTCCCTGCTGTGCCTCTCCCCCTCCCTTGTGATAGTCCTGAGGTTGATTTGGCTGCGTGGGGGCTCTGTGGGGGCTCTGTGGGGGCTCTGTGTGCCCCACCAGTGACCCCGTGTCCCCTCTGGCACATCAGGCTGGGAGCTGGGTAACAGCACCACGCTCCTCCACAGGGATGCCCCGAGTTCCAGCCCTGCCAAGGAAGTTCAGGGCACGGGGAAAACCACATCCAGCGTGGATCAGCGGGGGAGATGGGGGAGAACAGCGGGATCCACTCCCAGGGAATGAGCTGCAGAGCAGGGGAAGGCAGGCACTGCTGCCTCCTCCCCGAGGAGGGGTGTTGGGCAGGCAGCTGGCGAAGAGTGCTGGTAGCCATGGGGATGGGAGGAAAAGGGGGATGCTCGGAGGCAGGTGGGAGTCAGGGGGAAAAGGACAGGCACTCATCAACCTGGCTGCAGCAGGCAGCACGGGAGGTGAGCTGCTTCCATTTGCAGTTTTCCTGATGAGCGCTGCCAGGCTCGGGGAGGCATCAGGGTGGAGCAAATCCATGCAGGGAGATGTTGGGATAAATATCCCCGTTGAGGGAGATGAACTCTGGTTTGAAGGGGCTTGGATGACTGCAGTCGTGCAGGGGAGAGGGAGCAGGCAGTGAATTTCAGGGAGAAGCTGGATCTGAAGGGGCTTTGGGTGTTTGCAGCTCCCTGGAAGTGCTGCTCGGTGAGGTCCTGCAGGAAGGAGAATCTGAGCCTGGTCAGGGGCCAGAGTTAATCCAGCGCCTCAGTAACAGCAAATTATGCACTGTTTATTGCTGAGAGTGGTGGTTTGGGGCTTTTTCTTTCCCCTTGATGTGTCAAAGGCTTTCTGCACCGATCGTTCCTTGCTGCATTCCCTTGCTGAAGCTGCTGCTGGAGGAGAAGGAGCCTGTGCCTTGTGCTTGGCCGGGCTCCTGCGCCGTGTCACTGCAGGACTTCGGGCTGTGCCTTTCAACCATTTCCATTTCATGGTGTCAGCATCCCACCCCATCTCCTGTGCCACGGGCTGGGACTGGAGCCCTCTGTGAGCCCCCACAGATCAGTGGCTGAAATCCAGGTGTGAAATGACCTTCCTGCTGTGTTCTCAGCCCGGCTGCTGCTGGGGTGGAGCGCTGGGGGCAGAGAGCATCCTACGGGCTCAGGGCAGGGGCTGTTCCCCCGCCAGGAACCACGGAGGTGCTGGCAGCTGCTTTTGTGTTTAATTTAAGGCTCTGTTTGCACGCACCAGGCTGCCCTTGCTCCGTTAATAACAGGTCACCATCCCCCCGAGCTCTCTGAGGGTTTGTTGTTGGAGCAGCAGCAATTCTTGGGGGTGGCAGAGAGAGAATGGCCCCCTGATGTTCGTGATTGAATTCAGGCTGAGGATGGAGGGGAGGAAAAGCTGCTCCAGCTCCGGGTCTGATCAAGATCCTTCCTCCACCTTCAGCGCTGTTCTCTCCCACCAGCAGTATGGAAACTAGTTTTGGGAAGGAATGATGTGGATTTTAGCATTAACAGCTTTTCTTTTTGGGGGCAGGGGGAGGCTCAGAGGCTGCCAGGCTGCCATTTGACAGCAGCCAGCAGCAATCAGCTGGGCCAGTGGCTCCTGGAATACTTAGGAAGCCTGCTGGGCTCCAGACTGCTTCAAAATGAGCTGTGCTGAATCACAGCCACTCCAAACTCCCTCTGCTTGGAGCGGGGCTGAGGTGAAGTGAATTCCAGAGGGTGGGGGAGAAAAACCCAAGCGGTTCCCGCAAGCTGGGGAGTTAAGGCAGCCTGGAGAGTTGTTTATGCCTCGTGGCTGAGCTCAGCAAGCTCTAATTGATGATTTTCCCTACATTTAGGGCACGCATAACGTCCTTCCCTGGTGGATTCGTTGGTGCCGGTGGGAGCTGAGCTAAACAGGCAGCTCTTCTCTCTGTGAGGAAGTCTTTCTCTCCTCTAGCAGACTGTTCTTTCATGGAACTCAGAGAAACCAGGAGTTTTTTATGAGCCTGCATGCCATGAAATTTGGCTGGGAGCTGGCCCATCCTGTTCCAGATTGATTAGGGATGGGCACGAAAGCGGGTGTTGAAAGCTCAGCTGTTTAAGCCTCTTTTTCTCTGCTGTTGAGACACAACCAGAAGTGCCTGGATGAGAAAGAGCAGATTTAGGATGTCACATTCCTGAGTCCTGTTGGCTCATCTGGCCAGACAGGCTGTGACTTTGGGCTTGAGGGTGACAGCTGCATTAGGACGTGGTGCTGGGGCTTGGATGGATTATAGGTCAAGATGCAAACATTAAAGTTGGGCTAAGCCTGGTTAATGAGGACAGTTTAAGCTAGAGCTGGAGGACAGTGATGTGATGAGGCTTTTCAGAGTGCTCAGCTTGGGCATAACTTTGTCCTTCCCTCATTTAATGGGAATTGATGTTGAGCCAGCGATGAGAACAACTGCAAAACCAACTCTGGGAAGGGCTGCTCCTTGCTCAGTTTGGAAATTGGGCATCACTGATGAGGATGAGCGCTCTGGGAGCCGTTTTGGGAGTGCTGCTGAGCCAGGAGCCTGATTGCAGCTAACCTGGAGCAGCAGCGAGGCAAGGTGGGCACGGTGGATTTGTTCAGGGAACAAATTTGGTTTTGATGCTGAGACCACGTCCTGGGCCTCTGTGGGGCTCTGTCACGCTTTGGTAACGAGGCCAAGTGATCTCTGCTCTCTGGGGAAAGGCCACGACTGTGGTGCCACTCCTCATCTCGTACCACGCTGCAGGCAGGAGAGAGAGGGGAGTAAAAGCTCCTCAAGTGTCTGTGGGGTTTATCCCATGGTTGGCTCTTCGAATGCTGGCTCTGTTTGAGTCACAGGATCACAAAGTGGTTTGGGTTGGAAGGGACTTTAAAGCTTATCTCATTCCAACCCCCTGCCACGGGCAGAGACACCTTCCCCTAGGCCAGGTTTCAGAATCAGTGCTGACAATTTTTGTGGCTGGGGGGTTTTCCTCAGGGCTGTCCTTGGGGTGGCTTTCATGGCAGGGCAAGCCCCATTAGCACTTTTGGGGATTTCTACTCTCCTTTAGTGTAGAAAAGCTGAGATCTCCCGCAGGAGTGGCTCTGTCTGGGCAAGCTCTCCTTGGCAAAAAAGGAGAAATGGTGAATAACTCAGGCAGAGCCACACGGGAGGTGTGGAGCTGCCCTGGAATGGTGTCTGTAAAGTGGTCAGATACTGGAGGAACGAAGGCTAAAGCAGGCAGAGAGGAGTTTATCTCGAGGCTTATGAAACTTGAGTGCTGCTCGGCTCCAAAGCACGCCTTGCATCACCAGGCAGGCTGCTCCGAGCCCGAATTCCCCGTTATGCAAAAGGCTCCCCAAGCCTTAAATAAACCCACGAAAGGCCATGAGACAGCGAGGGGAGCGTGGGGAGAAACGGAGAGGTGCCAGAGCCAAGGCTGCGGAGACAAGTCACGTCTGAGAGGGAATTTTCTGCGCCGTTGTGGTGGTGAGGGGAGAAGCTGAGCGGGTTCTTGCCAAGGATGTGTGTGAGGATTTGTCTGGTCTCCCGCCCGGGAATGTATCGACAGGCAGGAGAGGAAATTTCCTTTTGTCAGCCAACATTGCCTCTCTGCTGTCCTTTCCCCATCCCTGCTGAGCCAGGAGGGTGAGGGCTCCTTTCCCAGGGAATCTCTGTTTGGATTAAAAGCAAATCCCATTCCCTCAGGCTCACGTCCCCACCAGGGAGGGAGGTTAGCGAATCCAACCTCCCCCAAAAAACCCTGAACACTCCACTTGTCTGGCTGGTGTTTCCCCTAGAGCCAGATTCCCCTCTTTTATGTGGGATTTGGTGTGTGGTTACAACGAGCAGAGGAAAAGTGCCAGGGCTGCCCATTCTCCTCCATCCCCCTGGGTTTTGGGTGTTTCATCTCACAACACAGGAGCACTGCACCCCTAATTGGCGCTTTTTGCTGTTAATTAATTAAACCCATGGTTTTCTGGCCTGAAATTTTTTTTTTTCTTCTTCTTGTCACTTTTGCTACGAGCAGGATTAAAAGCTTCTCTCATGCAAAATAATGCCTTTAATTGCAACATCACATACAAGTTTGGACTTTGATTCTGCCTTCCTGTGCAAGACTATTTATCACTGCATTATTCTTTTGCATCTGCTGGTCGTGTACAGCTGTGCCGTTGCAGCAGCATCTCCCAGCTCCCGTATTTTCCTTCTACCCCATTAATTTTGCAGGTTTCCTTGCTCCCTTGCCCCCCAGCCTATCACCCCTGTGCTTCCTCGTGCCTGTTCTCAGCTTGGCATCTGTCCCCGTTCCCACCTCCTTCCCCAGGCATATGCTCCCTGTCATCCAAAGCACCCCCAGCAATCCTCGCTCCATTAAAAGGCACACGTTTTCTTCAGCCATTCACAAACTGCCTCCTCCTGTCCTCAAAATCCAGGCTTTTGGAGCTGGGATGGATGAAAATGTTCTCTGGGTGGTAGATGGGAGATTAATCTATTTGTTTCACTTACAGTTTTGGCAGCAATAAAAAGGAGCAAACCCGGCTTTTTTGGCCATAAACCACTTCTTGCAGGTTGATTTGGTAGAGGCTGCTTTGTTTTCCTTTCTTCTCCCTCTTGAATCTGCCAGGGAGTCTAAGTTAAATAAATAGATTAATCTTCTTTCTGTAGCCCAGAGATCAGGTTGATGCATTTAAGAGCTTTCTCTCCCTCTAGACTCCTGAGATGTTCTCAGATCCGATTCATATTTTAGAACTTCCTTCATGTGTAAAGAGCCTCGTTGGTGTAGCAGCAATTCTTCACTAACAGCAAATAGGGCTCCGTGCTCCTTGGGCTTCTTTTCTTCTGAGAGAGCTGAAAATTTTCCATCAAAGCCTTTTTTTGCTAAAAGGAGATTTTTTTTTTATTTTATTTTATTATTTTTTGGTGGAAAAAGAGCAGACTTTGGAGAGGTGAGGGGAACCGCCTCAAACCCGAAGGTCTCCTTCAAAAGGAGAAAGTTGGTGTTTTGTGAGACTCTGAAGGTTGAATCACTGCGAGCCAAATGGCTGAGAGCAGGTTCCCAAAAGCAGCTCCACTTAGCAAAACAAAAGTGTGGCACAACTGGAAAAGTCGTGGCTTTTGAGGAGGGGAAAATGGGTTTTCTGAGCAGCTCTGTTTGCTGTGATCAAAGGTTCTGCACTGACTGTAAGGAAACCTCAAAAAGGGGTGTTTTGAAGCAGTTCCTTCTGAATGCAGTCCTTGAAATGTTGTAAAAGCGAGGTCCTGAGTGGGTTTTTCATCCACTGTGTGCACTCACAGCGTGGTTTTGTAAGAGACAGCCAAGAGAAGGTTGGAAGAATTAAGGGTTTAATGCCAGCCAGGTACTTGGATCTTGCACTGCCCAGGGAAAGATGTTTTGCTAAAATTGCTAAAGCTGTGGGACTCTTTCCACTATCCCAGTTTGCTCCAAGCCCCCTCCAACCTGGTCCTGGACACTTCCGGGGATGGGGCAGCCCTGGAACATTCATTCGAAAAAGCCACAGTGGTTTGTTCCCTATTGGAACAAAACCCAGACTCCAAACCTCAATTTTTACCCGATTCTCAGTGTCAGACCTTCACTGTTTTAATGCCTTTTTCCTGGTTAAGCTTTTGATGAACCCAAGGCTCTGGCTGTGCTCATTTATTCAGGGTTTCTTTGCAAGCAGACTTGTGGAGCAGCTCAGATTCTGCTCACCTCAGAGTGCCCCCAGGCCACCTCAGCTGGAGAGATCGGTTTGCATTCCCCTTTCCAAAAATCCCCTCCTGTCCTGCTGTCTGCAGTGCAAACTCTGCTCTGTCCCTCACCAGAGGTGCTCTAATGGAAATGAAGGCCTGCAGAGTGGGCAGGAGCCTTCTGCTGAATAAACGTGGCATAAAAACTGTCAGGAGAGCCCCTTTAGATGGGAAAATCAGCTGTACACAGAGGGGTTTGTGCCTGCCAGGGCTGGGGAAGCAAACAAAGCTTTTCCTCCTTCTCTGGAGATGATTTTTGACCTGCCCACAATCTTTATCCAAGGCAAGCAACCCTCAGCCTGGTATTTTGTGCTCGGCACGGTCGAGGGCTGAGGTGCTGGCTGTGGGATCAGAGGAGCAGAGCTGCTGTGGCCACTTCTGGCCCCTGTTTCATGCCAGCTCCCAGTCCTTCCCAGCCGGGAGAAATCCCTTCCCTTGGTCCTCCCACCTGCAGCCTCTCCTCTTCCCCCAGCCCGGCGGTGGTTTTTTCCTCTCAGATAACAGCTCCAAGCCAATTACGAGTGTCTCACACAGTCGTCGCTGCGGGAGACCACGGTGTCTTTTAACTGCTATTGTTTGTTAATAAAAATAAATCGTGGGCACCAGCCAGTGGGGGAGGGAGGGAATCCCACGTGGCCTCGGTTTTCTCTTTCCCTCGTGGTTTTTTTTAATCAGTGGATGGTCACAGCCAGGGAGGTTTTGACAGATGATGTGGGGAGGGGTGTGCTGGGGTGTTTGGTCCTCCGTGCAAGGTGCAAATCGTTGCTCAGCTTCACTGTGAGGGGGCTGAGGCACAGGCAAAACTGGGGCTGTGCTGCTGCCAGGAGCAGGAATTGCTGGCAGAGGGCTGAGGCAGCTGGAGCAGCATCCTCCAGAGGCAGCCGCAGGCTGGGGGAGCTCATCCAGCTCAGCAGCCAGGCTCAGGTTGATGCCTTAGGATTTTAGCTTTTCTATTTTCCATATATTTGCAATCCTGCGATTCTTTAGTGTGTAACTCCAAACTCCACACACAGTGTCAGCTGCTGCTTTCCCATTTTGGGCAGACACAACAATTCCTCTCCAGGCCTGGCAATCAAGGACACCTCACTGCCTCAGGCCCCGAGAGATGGAAACAAAAGTGAGTTGGGGGGAGCAAACTTGGGGTGAATGACTTCATTACCTGAAGCTGTAATTGGAAGATGAACCCCCAATATGGAAATGGACCAAACTGATAAAAGTGTGAAAACTCGTGATCATCGTCCATTTTGGGTGCAGCCCCTGTGAGGCTTTGTCTGCCCAAAATGTACCTGCAGGCCCTTCAATAACTAGAACTGCTTTTTATTCCCTTAATTCTGTCTGGCCTCTGTTTTCAGGTAGCCCAAAAAAGGCATCGAGGTGGCTCTGCCAGGGAGGGTGAGCAGGGTCACACCGAACAACCCCACAATTTCAAATATTGGGGTGTTTTACTCCCAGAGCTCTGTGCATCCATCGCGTTGGGTGTTTTCTCAGCAGCCACAGGATTTTCTTTGTTGAAAGCTTTACGGGAAGGCAGAATGGGCACAGCAGCTGCATCTCAGGGCTTTGCCAGTGTGGCTGCACTGCCTAAATTCCCCAGCAGAGACCCAGCTCAAACCCACTCCCAGGATCAAGAGAGCTGCCCCAGCAAATGAGCTTTAATGCTGCGGGGTCGATGCTGTAATGGGACTTTTGTGAGCGTGGCCGAGGGGGCAGGAGGGGTTTCCACACTCATAATTCACTCCTCTGTGCCAGCAGAGCTCTCAAGTATTGACCGAGCCTGGGAGGGCTGATGGGGTGGATGATAAACCTGTGGAGGAGAGGATAATGGAATAAAGATGTCCTGTAGCTGAAGTCTCCTTGTGTTCACAGGTCTGGGTTGATAATGCTGGAGGAAATCTCAATCTGAGATAGCCCAGCCTGTGTGAGGAATTAGGACGGGGACACGCTGCTTTTATCTCTAAGCAGTGATAGGAAATTTGATCAGGCTTTGCTAATTCTGGGGAGGATTGAGAAGGGTGAGATGAGAGGACTCAAGGCTGGGGAGAGAGAGAAAGTTAAAGAAAATAATCCCCAGCAACGAGAAATGTCAGGAATACATTTGTCCTTCTGCTTCACTGCCTCCAGAATTCTTTTCTCCTTGAAGTTTTCTTGCTTCTTTTTCTGGAAGTCACGAAGGGTGGAGGGGAAAAAAAAAAAAAAAAGAGAAGAGAGGGATAAAAGAACACAGCTAGGAGAATGAAAATTATAAAAAAATCCATTTAATGTATCAGCTGAGCAGGTGTTTATCACTAATATCACCTTCCCCGGGCTGTCACCTGCTCTGGTGTTACCTGGCTGACTCTGGAGGAGAGGTGTGATGTGATGGGGAGCCCAAGGTTCCTTTTATCCCCTGACACCTGGGGAAGGGAGATACCACAGCTCCGTCTCTCACCCTGGGTAAATCCATCCCTGGCACTTGGTGTGAGGACAAAGAGAGGGGAGGCTGCGAGCAAAGCAGGCTCTTCAACGCTGATGAAATCTGAAAAACGAGACGTGGTTTTTATAGGAACATAGAAATTGCCAGACTGGAACCGAGCTCTGCCTCATGTTGTTAAGTATCCTTTTTAAGCGCTGGCTGCTTCCAGGGGCTGTGTGAGGAGCCTTGCCCCGAGGGCTGATTCTTCCAGCCCTCAAAAATAGGGAATTCACCAGCGCCTTGCAGCGTGAAGGGTTTACACCCCATCCAAACGTTAATTTGTTTTTGTTTTTTTTTCCTTCAAGTTTACCATTGTAATTCCAGCCATTCATTCTCTTTATGGACGTTCATCCTTCGCTCAGCCTCTCAGAGGTTTTTTTGACTGCGACAATACCTCGTGGGTAATGATTTACCCGTGCTAATTACGCGTTGTTTTTTTTTTTTTTTTTTTTTTTTTTTTTTTTTTTTTTTTGCCGAGCGAAACATATTGGTGGTGGCTTTAAATGGAGCTATTTTTCAGTTTAATTGAACTTACATCTTTGTGGCCCCGGGGCAGGCTGGCAGTGGAGCTGTCCCCTCCCCCTGTGACGCTTTCTGGAGCCCAGCAACGGCCACTTGTTGAAATGTTTTTCAGGTTTTTTGGGTTCTTCCCTCCTTGCCTGTTCCATTTAAACGCGAGCCTCGCTGCAGATGAAGCTTTGCAAAAGAAACGAGCTCTCTTTGCCTGTCGAAAGAATGAAAAAGGCCCCGTTAAGTTGTTTGTTGATACTTCCCGACAGTTTTTTTCCCCCCCAATTCCTTGCTGCTCTGCAGCTGTTAAATTTGTTGTCTCAGCTGTGAGGATTACTCCAGCTTTGCTCGAGCTGCGTTTTCTCACCATTCATCAAGCTTCTGGTGAGGCAGGGAGAGATCCATCAACACCAGAGCCCCCTCCAAACTCCTGCTTGGGGGAAAAAAAAAAAATAAAAAATCTGCCTGGAGAAGGTGGAATTTGCTGCCAGGCTTTTGCAGGGTGTTTGTGGTTTCTCAGCTTGCAGGAGAAGGCGTGGAGGGGGGTTCGCAGCGTGGGGTTGCATCGGGATAAAAGCAGCGCCTCGGGGTTTTTGGGAAGCCTGGGGCTGCAGCTGGAGATGCTGAGCCCCGTGTGGCTCCTGCTGGGGACAGAGGTGGCAGGAGCAGGTTCTGCGGGGTGATGGAGCTTTCGGAAGGGTGAGCAGAAACCACTGGCACATCTCACTGGCTCGGAGAATTCGATGCTCCATCCCTGGGAGTGTGCGAGGCCAGGTTGGATGAGGCTTGGAGCAGCCTGGGATCATGAAAGGTGGCCCTGCCCACGGCAGATGATCTTCAAGGTCCCTTCCAGCCCAAACCACTCCAAAACTCCACGAAATAACAGCAGATTCCTTGAGTGTCCTTGTCAGGCTGTGCAGAGGGAACAAGCAGAGAGGTGGCTGCTTTTCAGGGATGTCTTCATTATCTCTGTGGCAGCTTCAGCAGACAGCTTTTTTGGGGGTTTTCTTTTAGCGATTTAACATTTTATTCTGCCTTTTGGCTTTTTGCTCTACTGTCTAAGAATTGTTCTGCACAAATCTCCAAATACCAGGGCGTTGTGGTGATAGCAGGGAAGAAGAGCACCAGCTCACCCAGTCATTAAAAATGTATCAGTAGTTTCAGAAGCAACTTGCTCCCTCTCGGAGGCAAATCGTCCATAATTCTGCTTGGTATTTAGAGACTTTTATCTCCAGAGAGAACGCAAAACTCTCCAGTAGAGCCCTGATTTATTTTATTCTCTCCAATTCCCAGAGCTGAAAGATGAAAAAAAAAAAATAGGGGGCTCAGCAGGAAAAGAATTCCAAATTTGTGCTGCACGCAGGGGTCAGCTCGTGATCCAGCAGCAGCTTCTCAGCAAGGCACCTCCCACCCTGAAGGACCCGGAGAACTCTTCCCCAGCCATCCCACTCTTTTTTTGGGGGAGCAGATTGGGAATGCTCCACAGCCAGCTGTCCATCAACCAGGCTCTCCCAGCCTGCTGTCAGCACAGGAAAGAGGAGCCACCAAAGCAGGAGCTGTGAACGCACAGCTCCTGACATGTTCTCGCTGGAAGCTTCAGCAGGGGAAGTTGGTTTGATTTATTTTCAGCCAGCTGAGGATGACTCTGGGATAAGTCATCTTCGCACACACGAGAGTTAGCGCGGCGAGCTGCTGAATAGCTTTGTCTCAACGGGGTTTTCTTGGCTTTCTGAGGTTTTATGTTTGTGTGGCACGAAGGGAAGTCGTCCTCCTCTCCTCTCCGAGTGGAATTTGGGGCTGCACTGGAGTGGATACCCCAGCTGTAGCCACGATTCACTGGCGCACATGGGTGGAACTCCTGTTTTCCAGCATCTCCTGGGGAAATCAGGGACAGACGGATGCACCTTGCAGCTGGAGGGCAGCCTGGGAGGATGACAAGCTCAGCAAGGCAAAAATGAATGTACAGTGAGGGCGTTTGAACTGTGCTCTCCACCCTTTAGTGCCTGGATTTGGGGAGGAGGCAGCAGGTGGGGATTGGGCAGATGCAGAGAGCCGTGAGGACCGAAACACCTCTTTGTTCATCTGAGAGTAACTCTGATGCTGGGCTAGGAGGAAAATCCTCTCTCTCCTCCCCCTAAATCTGGAATCCCAGCATCTGTGCAGGTGTGCTGCTGGGGAGGCATCCTCGTGCTGCTCTCCCCAGGTACCCTGCAATCACCTCCAGCAGCCAGATGGTCCGTGGGCACAGCTTGTAGGAGCCCGTGTTTTCTGCCGTTTGGCAACCCCCAAGGTGCATTTCTGTCACTGCCAGCTGTTCCCTGGGCCCGTGCTCCAAAACCCAAGCCCTCCTGAGGGGTGGGGAGTGTGTGAGGTGGAGCAGCATCCCCCTGTGCTCCATGTCCCAGGTAATTACAGCCCCGCTGCTCCCGGAGCAGAGCTCAGCGGGCGCCCTGCAGTTATTGCTCAGCTTTGCTGGTTGCTGATGCACAGGCAGCTGCTGCCTCCCTGGGAATCTCCTCGTCAGCCTCTCCAGCAGGCTGCAAGCAGGAGGAGCAGCCCTGGGGTCTGTCCCTCAGAGCAGGGAGCCCCAGGAGCCTTTCCCCTTTCCCACAGGAGTGGTTGCTCCTTGTGCGTTTTGTCTTCGCAGAGGCTGAAAGGAGAACTGCTCCTTTTAACCTGGTGGCTCCCAGGATCACTGAGGTTGGAAAAGCCCTCCCAGCCCGTGGAGTCCAAGCTGGGACCCATCGCCACCTTGTCCCCAGCCCAGAGCACTGAGTGCCACCTCCAGCCCTTCCTTGGGCACTCCAAACCTCCCTGGGCAGCTCCAAGGCCTGAGCACCCTTTCCGTGGAGAAATCCCTGCTGCTGTCCAAGCTGAGCCTCCCCTGGCCCAGCCTGAGGCTATTCCCACTCCTCCTGTCCCTGTTCCCGGGAGCCGAACCTGACCCCCCCGGCTGCCCCCTCCTGTCAGGGAGTTGTGCAGAGCCACAAGGTCCCCCTGAGCCTCCTTTGCTCCAGGATAAACATTCCCAGCTCCCTCAGCCTCTCCTGGGGCTCCAGACCCTTCCCCAGCTCCTCTTCTTTCTCTGGACATCTCCAGCCCCTCAGTGCCTTCCTTGAAGTGATTCCATAGAGCTTTGGCAGGGAACGGTGGGGGTGTAAACTCCAACACCTTCCTCGAATTTCAGGCAGGCATTTCCCTCCTGTTTGGCTGGAAATTGAGGGGTTTGTTATCCCCTTTTCCCTGCCCTGGTCCTGGTCTGACATTGCCTACCGGGTTCTTTAGAGGAGCTGTGGCTGTTCATCACCAGGGGCTGGCCAGGAAAGCACACTGCGGGTAGCAGTGCAAGAAGTAGGACCTAAAAAGGACCTAAAAAAGGAGGAAAACAGGACTGTGGGTGTCAGGGAGCAGCTTCAGAGCCAGAACTGAGCACGAGGAAGCTCTTTGGGTGGCAAAGCTCAAGCTGCCCTCGCTGTCCTGCTGTCTCCATCCCTGTTCCCTGAGGAACAGGGATGTCTTTTTGTGCCTGTGGGTGTTCCACGAGCTCCAGCTCCACGTTACGGGCTCTGAGCGAATCTGACGTGATCCTGCTGTTTTGTCAATACCTTGGAAAGTTTGGAAATAGCTGCTTCAAAGTGCTCAAATGACACGTTGCTCCACAATCTGCCTCTGCTGCTGCCAGCGCTTCTAAGTAACCAATTTCCCATGTGCTTCACCTTTTAAGGCTTCTCTTCCCCAGGAATTACTCTGGAACTCCCACTGAAAAGGGGGAGAAAACGAGGAAATTGCTATTTGCCCTTCACAGAGGTGGCTCAGGATTTTGCAGGTGGCTTTTGGGGAGTTTTTAGCTTTTAAAAATGGGTTGAGCGCGCTGAAATAGGGATGCTCTTCCCGTGTCTGACTGACAGCCGAGCGTGAGATCCCTCAATTTTCTGGAATGGAGAGAATTGGGACGCGGGAGGGAGAGCTGGAGGTGGGAGCTTCCCAAGGGAGGCGTGATCCAGGAAGGGATGGAACCCCAGGGAGTGGAGATGTCCTGGAGCTCCCTGGGTTTTTATTTCTGTGGCCCTGCCTCTGCATTTCCCCTCTGTGGAAGGAGATGGTCCCTGTGGAGAGTGCTGAGATAAGCCGGAGGAAGTCTTAAATGTAATCTAAAAATAGATTAATTGGAAAATTGCAAGTAAAAGGCTGCGTCTTGCTCGGACAAAACTCCTGCTAACTTCAAAGGCAGATTAAAGACTTTGCCTGTGTCAGGACTTCCGTATTTGGCCCAAGAAGGAGACAAATGGAAGAGGGTGAGGATGTTTGCCAGCAAGCTGGAGAAGGGAGAGATAAGGTAACAGATGAAACACTCAAAGTCAGCATTTAAGGACATTGCTGCCTGTGGAGATAATTTTATCAACTCCAGAGACAACCATTTTTATTTTTTTTTTCTATGAAGTAAAACCTGCCCTTTATGAAGCTGTTTAAAATGGTATTTGTTACAAATTTGATTAGCTGTGCTGCAGGAGCCCGCTGTGGGACAGCCAGTGCCAATATCCATGCTGATGATGAGTTCGTGGATTTTCCACCTCCTGCCCTTCATTTTGGTGGTGTTTTGACTTTGGAACTTGGGCCTGTGTGTGGTGGGGTGGTGAGACCTTGTGGGAGGAGGAAAAAAAGATGCTCTTGGTCTTGTGTTGGATCCTCTTGTTCCTGGAAGGGAGGGAAGGAGGTGACTGGAATTGTGGCAAGGAATTGGTGAGGTCAAAGTGACTTCTGCCTCCTAAACCCATCCCTCAAATCATGTTTTGCTATGAAAATGTTCTGTCCCATCCTAAAATCAGAAGTCAGTATTATATAATGAGTTGCAGGCTGCTCTGAGTGGAATGAAAAAGGCGGGGTGGGTGAGAATAGAAGTCAGAGATGTGACTCAATATTGATTTCCACTTGTTTTTGTTGAAACGCTAAAAATGCCAAGATGAAATATTTGGACTTATCCTCGTGTTTCTTTCCCTTTTTTTTTTTGCAAGGAGCTCTCTGCCCGGTTTGGTTCCAATCCCTGAATAATTCACAGTCTGTAAATAGCTTCCTCCTCCTCGGGTAAATAGAGCCTTTGTGCCCAGTGCTGAGTGGTGCTGCTGGGGGAGAGCAGAGGGGCTCACGGCCGTGTTTTTGTGTCTCCCCGCAGAGTTATGTCATGCCCAGACCACCGCAGGGCTCCATGAGGATTTATGGAAGATGCTCCGTGTCTTGGCGCCTCTGGTGCTCCTTCTGCTGTGGCTGATGAGGATCTGGGCCAGCCCCCATTCCCTGAGGATCGGTGAGTGCTGGCCTCGCTCGGGTCTGGGCTCATCCTGAGCTGTTTGGCCGCTCTGGAGGGATTCTTGGAGGGGGGAATCCTCCCTGCCTCGGTGGGGGTCCCCGTTCAGGTGGGGCTGACACCCTGAGAGAAAGGTTCTCTCCTTCCTCGTGTGAGTGAAGGGCAGCTCACAGTGAGTGGACACAGTTCCTGAGCTCCTCTCTGCGTTTTGGGAATGTTCTCTCCTTCCTTTTATCAATGAAATGCGGTTTATGGTGACTGGATGCGCTTGCTGAAGCTCCTCCCTGCGTTTTGGAAATGTTCTCTCTTTCCTCTTGTAAATGAAATGTAGTTTGTTGTGAGTTGACACAGTTGCTGAAGCTCCTCCCTGCGTTTTGGAAATGTTCTCTCTTTCCTCTTGTAAATGAAATGTAGTTTATTGGGAGTGGACAAAGTTGCTGAAGCTCCTCCCTGCGTTTTGGGAATGTTGTCTCCTTTCTATTGCGAATGAAATGCAGTTTATGGTGAGTTGACACAGTTGCTGAAGCTCCTCCCTGCATTTTGGAAATGTTCTGTCTTTACTCTGTACACGAAATGCAGTTCATGGTGAGTGGAGACAGTTGCTGAATTTCCTCCGTGCACTTTGGGAACGTTCTCTCTAGTTTATAAACGAAGTGCTGTTTGTGGTGAATTGACAAAGTTGCTGAAGCTCCTCCCTGCATTTTGGGAATGTTCTGTCTTTAGTTGGTAAACGAAACGCAGTTTATGGCGAATTTCCATATTTGCGTTGGTTTTCACGGTGCTGATGTTGCTCTTCCTGTGTAAATTCAAAGCCACCCCTCAAAGAGCCGCTGAGGAACCAAACTCGCCCCCTGCCATGTCCTACCCCCCTTGGTGCCCTCCTAAACTCCGCGTAAAATGAAATATTTCTCTGTCACAAATAAATTTGCCCTCCATCCATGAGCAAGGGGTGCCTGAGCCCAACCTGCCCCCAGTTAAGGGGTGCCACAAGAACTGTGCTAACCCCAAAATACTCCATTTGCAAGGAAGCCCCGTGAATTCAGGCCCCTTTGGGCTGTGCTTTAAAGCGCTCAGGAAGAGGCACCATCCTTTTCCCTGGCTGCCCGTGCGGGTTAGGGAACAGAAAGGCATCCAGAAACCTCCTAATGGCACTCACCTCGCAGTACTGACACTTTGCTGTGTTGTTTGGAAAGGAAACTGCTTCCCCTGGCCGTTCCCCCTGCAGCCACCAGCTGCCTTTATTAACTATTTGCTGCAGATAAGCAGCTGATCCATTCCTGTCCCCATGTGCAACTTTGGAGTGACACACTGGAAGTGAAATTACCTCTCCCCTCTGCTGGCGGAGCACGAGGCAGCTCAGGAAATACGGGAAGGGAGGGTGTGAGCTGGCAGGAGCCCGGGAAGGGTGGCCGGGTGTTTTATATCCCTGGAATCCCTGATTCATGTGGAGCGCTCCCCGCACGCTCCCAGCTCTGCTGCCTGCATTTCACCTTGATGGGCACGTCCTCCACTCGAGCCAGCAGGCAGGCCTGGGGATGGAGGGTGAATTATCAGCATGCTGAAGGTGAAAATCCTTCGTTTTGCTCTGCGTCCCGTCCTTTTGGAGAGCGCTGTGGGGTTTTGGGAAAAAAAAAGGGAGCTTCTCCAGCAGTGCAGAGCTGCAAACCTGGGGTCTGTTTGTTTCCCACCTCCCTGGACAAGCCAGAGTGAAAGGTGAAGCTGTTTGAGATCTGGGGCTGTGATTTTAAGCTTTTAAGGGCTGGAAAGTCAAATCTGTGCTGCAGCTTCCAGGTGGGAACGGCAGCTGCCTTCCGGCTTGGTTTGGTTTGGGGGGTTTGATGAGTGTTGTTCCTTCGAGCCACAGTTTCATTTTTATGGCGTCTCCAACAAAAAAGTTCATAAAAATAAAGTGCAGAATAAAAAGAGGGGGAAAAATATGACCAGCAGCCCTGAAATCATTCCCAGAAGCATGCTTTTGGCAAGGCAGAGAGATATGGTATCTAGCAACATAAATCAATGCTCTGCGTAGGGAAGGAAAAACAGACCAGCAAGAACATTTAAATATTCAAAGAAAATGCAAGCAAACGTTGAAAACGATCCTGAAAACCATCTGATAACGGGCCGTGAAATGCCCGGGGATGGGATCAGTAATGGGAGGTGAGCTGGGCAGTGTCAGGGTGGGTTCTTCACCGGGAAAAAGAGATTATTGCCTGCAGCTCTTGGCTTCCAGGCAGGAGGAAACACGGTGGTGCTGAGTCAGGGGCACTCGGCTTTCGAGCCAAGCCCTGAGCTTCCCTGCTGCAGCTTTTTTGGGGTTTCGGGTGGATCTTGGCCCCGGCAGCCCTCGGTGGAGGGGAGAGGCAGCAGATTGCTTCAGCTCTGAGCACACCGTGAATTTCTGCTGGCCTGGGCAGGACCCACGGCGAGTGTTGCATTGCAGTGAGCTCGAGAGGAGTCATCTGTGCAAGGAATTGAGCACAACGTGGGCTCTGGGGTGACCTTCCCCGTGCCTGTGGCTGCACAGGAGCAGCCTGGAGGCTACTGAACGCTCTATTTCTCTCCTTGATACACGGGAGGGGGAAAAACCATCAGTGCAAACCTGTCTTTTCAGCCTTTAAATTGTTTGTTCCCTTCTGGAGAAAAATCTCCTTGTTCCTTTTGTTCTGGAGACCTCGGTGGGGAAATCCAGGTCTAAGAGCTTTATCCAAAATGGTGATGTTTTAACTAAGAATGTCTTTTGTCAGTCAGCTCCCCGCTCTGTCTGGGTGAATTATTATCTCCGTGGGCCTCAAAAGCTGGGTTTGATCAGGGAGTGAAGGAGCAGGCAGGGATGGGAACGTTCTCAGCAGCTTTAAGAGCTCTGGGAGGGAAGGAATTGCCTCCAGGCAGCCTGGAGCCCTTGGAAGAACCAATGCAAGGCCTCCCAAAACATCCCGGGACCTCTTGCACAGGTTGTGTCGCATCCAGCCACCCCAAGAAATAAAAATAATCAGCTCCCTGCTGCCCTCCAGGGCCACATCTCCCCTGGCTCCACTTTCCTGCAGCACAAAATGCGGTGTGGGAGCAGCTCTGGGTTTGTTTTTCGCCTGTTCACTCATGCTCAAGGAAGTGTCAGGAAATTTGCCTGAGTTATTTACCGGGTTATTTACTCGGCCTCACCGAGCAGAGCGTCGGGGCCCTAAATTGGCCTTCTCTGGCTTGATTCATCGGGTGTGCTAAAAGAGCTCATTTAAAATTCATACCCCGGCCAAAATTGTCCTTTATCCGTGGCGTTGCCCTCACCAGGAGCAGGATCAGGAGCCCTGCCAGAGGATCTGCTGACAAACTCCTTGCAAGGCCTCCTGTAGCCCTTGAAGTGCTCGTCTGTGATTCTCTCTGCCCGTGAAAATCCCCTCCCCGCCTCTGTCCCCCAGCTCTGCAAACTGTGCACAACAGCTCCAGCATTTAAAGGGTTTTTTGGGGTGAAACTTAATGTTTTTCTGCCCCACACCCAGGGACTATGTCATTAAAAGTGTTTTTTGGGGTGAAACTTGGTGTTTTTCTGCCCCACACCCAGGGACTGTGGCATTAAAGGTGTTTATGGAAGTGAAACTTGGTGTTTTTCAACCCCACACCCAGGGACTGTGTCATTAAGGGTGTTTTTTGGGGTGTAACTTGGTGTTTTTCTGCCCCGCACCCAGGGACTGTGGCATTGAGGGTGTTTTTTAGGGTGAAACGTGTTTTTCCACCCCACATTCAGGGACTTTGGCATTAAAGGTGTGTTTTGGGGTGAAACTTGGTGGTT
>VZTG01001716.1:6528-20828 GCA_013397845.1 Melanocharis versteri
GGGGGCTCGGGGCAGGGCCCGGCTGCTGGCAGCCCCCGCCTCCCACCGAGCCAAGGGTGGGGGTCTGCGCAGCCCCCGCCGCAGCAGAGCTGAGGGGCAGCCCCGGTGTGAGGGGGGCATGGCAGGAGGCTGGCGAGGAAAGGGCGGTTTGGAGGGATCTGTGTCTCCCCTCTGTGCAGGGACCTCTGTCCCCTCTGTCCCTCTGCTGTCTGCAAGACCCTTGTCCCCTCCACCTGCAAGGATCTCTGACCTCTCCTTCTGCAGGGACCCCTCTCCTCTGTCCACCTCAATCTGCCAGGGCCCCTGTCCCCTCCTTCTGCAGGGACCCCTCTCCTCTGTCCCCCTTAATCTGCCAGGGCCCCTGTCCCCTCCTTCTGCAGGGAACCCTGTCGCCCTTGTCCCCTCCTCATCTGCAAACTGTTCTACAGAGCCCCCTGTCACCTCATCAACAGGGATCCCTGTCCCCACTTCTCTAGGGACTCCTGTGCCCCCATCTTCAAAGCCCCATGTTCCCTCCTGCCTCCAGGCATCCCTGTCCCCCTGTTCTGCTGAGAACCCTGTCTCTTCATCTTCAGAGCTCTGTGTCCCCTCATCTACAGGGACCCCTGTCCCCCCATATGCAGATCCCCTGTCACCCTTCTCTGCACAGCCTCCCATGCACAAAGCCCCCTGCTCCCCTTCTGCTGAGCCCTGTGTCCCCCATCCACAGGGATCCCAGAACCCCCACATCCATAGGAACTCTTGTCCCCACATCTGCAGCTCCCTAATTCTCCCATCTGCAGGTCCGGGGTGATTCCCAGTCCTGCCCTGCCAGGGATGACCTGGAGGTTGTTCAGGGGCAGCTGGTCACCCCGGGAGAGGGGGTGACCTTTCATATCTACACACGGGGGAACTGAGGCAGGGAATGGCACTGAATCCTCTCTAAGAAGTGGTTTCTCAACCTTTCCCCGAATATTCCCCCAAATCTGAGCCTGTCAGTGGAGCCAGGACCCCCAGGCTTTGCCCCTAGCTCCCCGCTGCCCTGTGATCTCCCTTGCCCCATCCTCACATTCAGATTCCTTAAATAAAAAACGCCTTTAAAAACATGTATTGCCACCTCGTTGGGAAAAATTGGAGTCACCTGGAGTGCTAATCCCGAGGCACCCTGGGGCTATGGGTGCTCCCTGGACTGACTCCCGCGGGGCTGGTGGAGGAGGGGGCCCTTTGCTTTGCGAAGGCGTTGGAGGATTAGCGGGAGGATTGGTAAATCTGACCCCAGGTAAAGATTAAGANAGCTGGGGAGCCTGTGGCCACTCCCAGGGGGTTCCCAGGCTGCCTGTGGTTGGTACTTTGGGGGACAGCCATATCCATAACCACTGCCAGCCTGATCCTGGAAACAGCTGGCACTGGGCTGTGTGGGGGCGGCTTCAGCAGCTCATCCCAAAGGCCCCGAGCTCGATGGATAGGGCTGGAATGCACCCTGGCAGTGGGGAATAAGTCCCCCACAGCCAGCAGCCGCCTCTGTCAGAGATTGGATGTGCTCTCATCCCACCTAATGTTGGTCTGCATCCCACAAACCATCCCACCATACAGCCACCTTCAAGGATAACCAGGGACCTGGTGCCTAATATTCCTTACCTTCCATTCCAGGCCCTCCACGGCTCTGGGGCTGGGGAGGCTCCCAGCAGAGCCCCATGAATTTTGTCTGTCCCACTGGTGATGCTCTCCTGGAGAATGAGCTGGCTTGGGGGTCAAGCAGCATTTTGGGGTGTTGAGCGCCAGGTCGAGGGGCTGAGCACCATTTTGGGGAGCTGGCAGCTGGTTTGGTGGTCAAGCATTGTTCTGGCTTGAGGGTCAAGCACTGATTTGGGGGTTTGATTTCTTGGGGGGCTGAGCACCAACTTGAGGGTTATGCACTGTTTTGGGAGGCTGAGCACCAGCGTGAGGGTCAACCAGCATTTTAGGAGACTGAACCAGCTTGGGGCTCAAGCACTGTTTTGTGGCTTGAACCCCAGTTTGGGGTCTGGGCAGCAGCTCAGCAGCTGGTCCAGGGGGCTGAGCACTGTTTTGGGGGTCAGGCACTGTTTTGGGGGGCTGAGCAGCCTCTCAGGGGTCAAGCACTTCTCTGGGGTGTTCAGCACCCACTCAGGGGTTCAGCACTGGCTTGGGGGTATGAGCAGTGGCTTGGGAGCTGAGCACCGTTTTGGGAAGCTGAGGGCCAGTTTGGCCACCAGGCACCAGTTTGGGTGGCTGAGCACCATTTCAGGAGGCTGAGTGCCGGCTCAGAGGTTCAGCAGTGGTTTGGGGAGTGGTTTAAGCGCTGTCCTGGGGTTGAGCCCAAGTTTGAGGGGCTGGATCCTTCCTGAGGGGGCTGGGGGGGCACCCCACTGAGGGTGTGCTCCTGTCTCACATCCCGTACTGGGGTCTGGCAGTGCCAGGGCAGGGGGTTGCTCCTGCTCTGTCTTTGCTCCCTGTCCTCAGCACGGAGGAGCCTCTGGGTGGGGAGTATCAGGAAAAGCTGGCTCTAGGTCCCCTTGCTGCACCGTGTGGGCCCACCTCAGCCCTTCCCTGCCTCAGTTTCCGTCCTGCAGTAGAGGCAGAGCATCCTCCTTCCTCTTCAGGGGTCTCCCCGCTGCCTCTTGCCCACAGTGTTCCAGCTGCTCTCCCGCTGGGCTGCCATGGGCATCCCTGCCCAGCCAGGGAGGGATGGGAAGGGTCATCTCATCCCCACGTCCAGTGGCTGGGTGCTGGTACCCCGGGCACTGCTGGGGTACCGGGAGCATCCCTAAGTGTTCCCCTGGGAACTCAGGCGTGGTGGGTGTCCTGGCAAACCCTCACCCAGCCAACTCTATCCTGGAGCCTCAGCCTGCTCTCCCAAAGGTCCTGGCAGCCAGAAGTTGAATCTAGCTGCCTGGAGCAGGGTGGCCCTGGAGCTGGTGCCAGTGTGTGAGGAAGAAGGTGGGTGGGTGCAGGGGCACTGTCCCCTGCCAGCTGAGCTGCTGCCATCGGAGTGGGAGAGCCACGGTCCCCTTCCCAGGGGTCTGCGGGTCTGGGGGTGTGAAGAGGAGCCCAAGATGTCTCCATCCGTGGGGCAAGGAGGGCATAAGCCCACGCTGTGCTTTGCAGGTCACACTGAACCCTGCTGGCCCCGGCTGACACCCATCTGACCCATCCCAGGGGACCCATCTGCCACCCTGCCCATGCCTGGGCCAGCAGCAGCTGCACATCCCCTCTGCCCCAGGCGAGGCCAGAGGATGGGACAGGGCTTTTTCCTGGCCTCAGGGCTGTGCTGTGTCCCAGGGCTCCCAGGGCTTCCTCTGGAAGCACCCTTGGGCTCCTTTCTTCGTGGGGGATGCAGCCCTCCCCCTCCGTGGATGCTCCTCTCCTCCCGATGGGTGGGGGACAGATCCAGACCAGGAGGAGGATGCCTGTGGCTCCATGCCCAGGGTCTGCATCACCCCAGCGTGGTCGTGCCAGTGCCGTGGTCCCACAGGCTTCCCAGGGGTGTTGATACTGGGAGCTGGTGAGGGTGTGGTGATGGCAGAAGGTCTCCTCATAGGAGAGGGGCACCACTGGGGACACTGGTCTCTCCAAGTCCCATCCTGGGGGACAAAATCATGCTCTTCCATCCCCTGGCTGGCTTTGCCCTGGGATGATATTCCTGGCTGCACCCCCAGCTGCTTCCCAAAGCTCTCCTGGGGGATGGCCATGGGGTGAGGGGTCAGTGGTCTCCCTGTGTCCATCCCGGACCTGCCCGGGACCCCCATCCCAGAGCTGGAGTCAGTGCCCTGTGGTGGGGAGTAGTGGATGCACCACACCCAGCCTTCCTGCCCCTGAGCACCCGCCGTCATTTATTGGGTGGAAACGAGGAGAAACTCGGAAATTCAGGGTTGGAGAAAGGCCTGGGGGTGCTGGGGCGGGGTGGGAAGGGACACAGCGCCCCAGGCCAGGATGACGAATCCTGGGTGATGCCGGGATGCTGAGAGCATCCCTCTGAGTATCCGCCCGGGAATGCGGCCATAGGTGTGCGCGGGGGGCTGGGTTCTCCGAAAGGCACAAACCCTCTGTGCCCTCAAGGCTGACACTGCCGCAAACTCATCTCCAGGGTGAAAATAGCTGTGGGGCGAGAAGGGGGTGCTCGGCCACCTCCCTGCCCGGCTTTGCTTCAGCCACATCCTGTCAGGGGCGGGGGGGATGCCTGGCTCTGGAGGGACCCTCCGGTGGGCTTTGTGCCGGGGGGGCCGTGTCGTGTCGGAAATCACGTGGCTCCGGGGCTTGGGGCTTTTACGGGAAGCGAGGGTTGAGGCGAGGGGCAGCTCCCATCCCCCCGGGATGGCTTGGCCGGGGTTCAGCTCGGGATCGGGCCCCCGGAGCAGCTGCCCCGTGGCGGCGGCGGCCGCTTCCCGGCAGGCGAGGGGTGACGGGGGCGACGAGGAGCCGCCGTCGCTCCCCGGAGCAGATGGTCCCCCGGCAGCAAAGCTGCCCCTTCCGCATCGATTACCCGGGCCGGCCGTTTAACGATCGCTTTCCGGGGTTAATTAAACTCTCCTCGCCGAGGGCGGCTGTGCGGCGGGGCCCTACCTGCCTACAGCCCTGATGCAGCCCCCCAAAACGGGGGGGACAGGCCTGTGGCTGGAGCTGGGGTTTGCTTCCGAGCCAAACATTCATATCCATCCTGGAGTGCACCGTGGCTGCGCTTCTCCCCGGGGCACCCGGAGCAAGGTCAGCTGCCGGGTCTGGTTGTATCCCACTTTCCGGGCAGCGTGGGGTGCTGGAGCAGAGGCTGCCCGGTGTTTTGCCCTGACCGCTGTTTTTTTTGGGAGCGATCTCCCCTGCCTCGCTCTGTGGGGTTTGGTCTGCGCCCACCCATGTCTCTATTCACAATGGTTTTGGAGGAAGGCGTCGAGAGCTCGGCGGCAGACGGCGGCTCCGGAGCAGCACGGGCTGCCGAGCGGGTCGCAGCCCTGGGATTGTCAGGAGTTGCTGCTTTTTGCATATCTAAATGTGCCCTTTCAGCCGGCGCTCTCGGTCGAAACTGCCATCTTTTGCCTCATTGTCAGCCTCGCCGAGGTTACGCATCGTTTGCTGACTCACAGCCTCCTGCTCTAATTACTCGTTCAACTCCCTCCCCGGAGCCACCCGGCCAGTCCCGGCACATCCCTCCCCGCTGCTGCACCGCCGGCCGGAGGGCTGGAGCCGGGGCATCCGTGCAGAGCCCCTCCCTGCGCCCGTCCCTGCCTCCGGGTGCAGCTGAGAGCTGCTGCCCTGGTCGTCTGGTCCAGCATCCCACTGCTCGCACCCCCGGGATGGATCTGGGGTGCAGCTGGGGCATCCATGCACACCCCGCTGTCCCCCCCCATCCCTGCCCGTGGGCATCGCTCCGGATCTCCAGGAGCTTCTCTCCTGGCTGCCTGCTCCAGCTCACCCCCCATAACCCTGATGGTTTTGGGGTGCAGCAGGGGGTTTTGGGGGCTGTCAGGGCAAACACATGGAGCAGCCCACCCGCCATCCAGGCGCCATGCCGGGGGGGCTCCGGGCTGGCGGTGGCACCGGGCATCCCCCGGGCATCTCCCCGCTGAGGGATTCGCTCCCGCGCACCCTCCGAGCTTCCCGGGCGCATCCCGGGTGCGCGGCCCCCCCGGGGCGAGCGGAGCCCGGCCTCCCCTCGGCGGCAGCGCCGGCTGGGACGAGCCGCGCCGCTAAACCCGTAAGCTGAGCCTCTTTGATCCCCGTCCGATATGATCAGCCGCCGGGGAGCTCTGAGCCGGGCCCAGCGTGATTTCCAGCCTCGCGGAGATTCGAACAGACGCCGCAATTACCGATGGGATCGGGCTGATCCCGCTCTTGGCCTGCTGCTCCACGCTGGCTGGGGTCCTGTCTGCCAGAAGCGGGGAAAGCATCAACTCTGACCTTTTTAATATTATGATTTTTATTATCACCGTCATCATCAACATCAAACTATCCCCCCATCCCAGGCTTGGCATCACTGCCACGCCAGTGGGAAGAGCCTGCTCTCCTCTCCAGCATCTCCCTTCTCAGATCCTTACACCTTCCAAGGAGAGGGGACCCAAACTCACCCATCCCAGCAAGGCAGATGGATGCAGGGGCTGTTTAGCTTTAATTAACTTGATTTTTTATCTCCCCCTGTTTTTGATCGGGAATATCGAGGTGGGAACAACATCCCTGCAAATCCATCTTGCTAAGGGAGGTGAAACCAAGCCGGGTAATCCGGTGGTAAGGACAGCGCTCTGACGGGTAATGCAGTCGCGCTCGCCTTGGAAGAGGAGATATTTTATATATTTATATACATCAAGGAAAAAAAAGAGCCGTGCATGTGTTTGCACAGGCTTCTGCCTGTCACAGAATGGTCCAACCACGCATCTTATCTTGTAAAGCCATATTTTGGCCCTTTTTTTTCCCCCCCAAGAAAGTGAATTTTAAGCGCCGGGAGACAGTGATGGTTTCTTTGGAGCTGTTAGGATCTGCCATGTACAATAAATCTGTCTTAGTTTGTGGATTATTGGCCCAATAGACCGTAACAGCTCTGTCAGCCCCTCCTGGCGCGCTGTGTCCGGCAAGCTCAGCCTTTGGTGGGTTTTCCTGGTTTTTTTATTATTTTTCAGCAGGAATTTGCTAAGGATTTTTCTGTGCCATATGCGTGTACAGCAGCTGATAGGGAATTCACAGGAGCTCAGTAACGTTCTTACGTTTTGGTTTTGTTGTTTTTTTTTTTTTTCTTTTTAAAACTATTTCCCCTCTGGGAAAACCCAAAGGCACAAAGTCCAAACCCCTAAAACCGGATGAAGAGGAGGGCAGAGCGTTTCCTGCCAGAGTGCATCCAGCCGGGGGCTGCCTCCCCAAAACTTGTGTTGGTTGGGAATGTGGTTTTACTGCTTTCCAGCAGGATTTTCCCTGGATGGCCCTGCTCCTGCCGGCCGTTGTTCCCCGTCCACTGTGCTTGATCCAAGCCTGGAAAAACAGGATTTCCCGGGGATGGCGTGGGACGGTGTGCTGGCCCCTCCAGCCTTACCAGGCTGAGTAGCATGTGCTCTTCTCACCCTCAGCCTGAATTTGAGGGGGTCTGAACCTCCCAGAGTGGGGGGGATCTGCAGGTGGCCCTGCCCCAGTGACAGGCACCCCCTGGTCCTGCTGCTCAGCGCGGTCTCAGCATGGGTGATGATGTGGGGTGAGATGTGGGGGTGCACAGTGATGATGGGGTGAGCAGTGGAGGGTGGGCACAGGGGGCCAGCGTGGGGTGAGATGTGGGGTGCGGGTGTAGGGCGAGATGTGGGGGTACACAGTGATGATGGGGTGAGCAGTGGAGGGTGGGCACAGGGGGCCAGCGTGGGGTGCAGGTGCGGGGCACAGGTTGCAGGTGCAGGCGGGGAGGTGTGGGTGCTGGGCTGGCGGCGTGGCCTGGGGGCACTGGATCTGCTGAAGGGCTGGCGGGGGGACATCCTCAAGGCGAGCAGGAGGAGGCGTGTGGGATTTGGGATGGGGAGAGAGCAGGCTGAGCGCTCGGCGCCGTCCGGGACGGGGCTGGCGGGCGGCCCCTGGCACGGCGGGTGGTGCCGCGGGGCTGCCAGCCGGGGATGCCTGTACGTCCCCCTGGGCGCTGCGCTGGGGGAGCAGCTCTGCTCCCAGCAGCTCCCTAAGCCCATTAAGAGCTCAGGGAGCCTTACACCTCGGGGGGCTGCAGCAGGGACTTGCACTGCTCCAGCTTAAACCCCTTGAGCTGAAGCGGGGGTGCTGGTGCGGGGACACGAGGACGCCCGTGGCCGTCCTCTGGAGACACCCATCCTGAGTCCCCGGCGTGGGTGCTGGCTGCTTCCCTCGGGATAGTGAGGGCTGCAGCCCCGGCACCAGGATTTGGCTTTGTTGCATAGTTAAAATGCATCATCAGGGTGAAAAATTACCTTTTTTGTCTGAAAAATCCTCAGAGGAGGATGTTCCGCCTCCAGGTGCTGTCGTTCAGTATCACGGTGTGCAGGAGAAAAGTACAGGGAGGGCAGGTAGGTCCATCTGGGATGAGGATGGGGAAGACACACTGGTCGAGGGGAACCTGGTCAGGAATTGCTTGGGAATTTTTCTGCACTTAACCTAGATGTGCCTTATGTCAAAAGTGTCAGGAGTTGTGATGTTAGGAAACCCCCTTCTCCCACCTCAGATAGGTCTTTGTGAAGCTCGTGGAATGAAAACAGCTTCTTCAGAACACTGAAGGAGATGTGGTGGACAGTCCTTAAAATTCCAGTGGCTCATTCCAGACTCAAGGATGGGTTTCTTTTTGTTGAATCCACCGCCAAAACATCCATATCTGCTGGTGCTCCAGCTTGCTGGGGGATGGATTCTGTGGGCACTCCCTCCCCAGCTCATTCCACAGCCCTTTCTCATCCCCCAACTCTGCTCGGGCTCATCCTCCATGGATCATGCCACTGAGGGCAAGATGCAGGACCCTCTGGCATGGGGACGAGGGAGGAGGATGGGGTGGAGGAGGCTGGGGAAGCAGCAAGTGGAGGAGGATGTCCATCATGGAAGCTGAGAGCAGGCACTGGGAACCCATTTGGTTGGGAGCCCTGTGCTCTGGAGCTTCCCTCCCGTGCCGGGAGCTTGCCAGGGCTGTGTGCAGACCCATCCGGAGATGGGGATGTGGGTGCTGGGTTTCAGAAGGGACGAAAACCCTGATGGGATCAAACCCTTCCCTGATGAAGGGAGATGGTTCTCTTGCACGGGGTCACCATTCCGGCAGGCAGGTCCTGGGAGCAGGCTGGGAGTCCTGAACCCACCCTGGGCTTGCTGGAGAAGGGCTGGACCACCACGTGGCAGGCACCAGCTACATCCAGCTTGCTCCTTGTCATTCCAGCCTGCCACCTGGGAGGTGAGGGAAGGCAGAAGCATTGACATCTAGCTCTGGTTTGAATGTAGCCCCTCAGAGCTTGGGGCCAGGAAGGAGCAGTGAGCCCAGAGAGATGCTGACACCCTGCAGTCAGTCCCCCCAAAGCACATCTCCAGTGTGATAAGCCCTTTCCAGCTCCCACCAAGTAGTGTTGCCTTCATGCTTCAGCTTCCCCAGGCTCCGTCTTGTGTCCCTTCCCTATCTTCCTCTTGTAGATGGGTTTTTCCATGGCTGCTCTCCTCGAGGTCATAGAGTGAACCTCTCTGTTTCTTGCTGTGAGTCCTGCAGCTCTTTCAAGCTGAGGGTCCTCCCATCCTGACTCATGCTGTGGCTGGTGGTGGTGATGGTGACCCCTTCCTCCTTCCCAGGACTCCAGCTCTGCTTTCCAGCTGTCCTGGGATCGGTTCTTTAAGATCTTCCAGCTTCCTCCACCTCGCTTGTGCTTTTTAAAAATTGCCATAGACTCAGAAAACGCTTTGGGTTGGAAGAGATATTAAAGATAATCTCGTTCCACTTCCTGCCATGGGCAGGGACACCTTCCACTATCCCAGGTTGCTCCAAGCCCTGTCCAACCTGGCCTTGAACACATCCAGGGATGGGGCAGTCACAGCTGCTCTGGGCAACCTGTGCCAACCTCACAGGGAATTTCCTCTTAATATCTTATCTTCCCCTGCCCTCTGTCAGTTTAAGACCCTTGTGCCTTGTCCTGTTACAATAGGCCATGGTGAAAAGTCTCTACCCACCACTCTTCCATACCCTCTTCATGCTTGGAAAGGCCACAGTGGGGTCTCGTGGCTGTGCAGGACCCCCAGGGACAATCTGAGTGTTCCACAGCAGTCCCAGTGTTTTCTGCAGCCAGACTGGTATCTGATCAAAGACAGGAGCTGGGCCTTGGTACAACACCACCCTGCCCTGCCACCCCATCACAGGCCCGACAGTTTTCTGGGAACGGTTTTCCAGGAACAGTTGTCCTAATAACTCTTGCCATCAGGTTGCCCAGGAGTGCTGTTTTTCTATCCTCTACTGCCATGTACAGGGAAGGAAGATGCCTTTCATTTCGGGCTGATTCTTGAAGAAGCATTCAGAACCAAGAAAGATATCCAAGAGGAATCTCTGAAGGAGAGCTTGGCTTGGATCAGTCCATACGTGTCCTCCGGCCTCAGGCACCCGAGAGCACGCTGTGTGTTGGGTGCAGGTCTCCCCAGCCGTGGTTGAAGGTAAACCTTGTAGCTGAGGACATTTGGTCACCGCCGATGCCAGCGTTGCAGTGTCCCCACCATCAGCCAGGACGAGGCACCCCTGGGGCTCCCTGGTCCCCAGGACGTGGTACAAACCCTCCCTGTGGCTCCGCTCTCCTGGAGGATGAGGTGCTGGTTGCTCCCTGGGATCCAGCAGGTGCAGAAGGGAGGAGCATCATCTTCCTCTTGATCCCAGGATGCTCCGATTTGCTCGTTTGTTTGGGTGCTGCACTGACCTGGTTTCCTCGACTGCCCTTGCCCTTGAGTGTGCAGATGGCTTGGGAGATCCAGGTCTAGTGCTGTGACCATCCAACATGGAAAAGCCCAAGGAGGGGAAAAAGACAGTAAGGGGTACAGGAGACCTGAGGACCAGTGAAACCAGCGCCTGAGGTGTTCCCTAGGGTGAACCAAAATGGTGGAGCACCTGTCAAGCATCCCAGTCCTGGAGGTGTCAGCAGCAAATGTCCCCATCCTCTGGCACCCAATGGCCTGGGCAGCACCCTCCCCTCTGCCAGGGCTCCAGCACTGTCCTCTTGCTCAGCACCTTCCAGCCTGCTTGCCTGTGCTGCCTGGAGTTGTCCTGGGCTCTCTGGTTCCATCCCCAGTGCCACCAGCAGGATCTGGCTTGCAGCTGGGGTCGGTCACCTGCGATGTCTCTGGGAGCAGGAAGCTCTCGGGGTGCACAGCAGCGAGCTCAGGCAAGTGCTTGTGTCTGAGCTGGGGAGCAGCAGGGTTTGCTCTGCGTTAGTCTGGATCTAAAAGAAAGAAAAAAAAAAGGGATTGCTCTTTCCCAGTTCCTGCATTTCCTGAGAGCAGCCTAGCTCCTAGCTTATCTTCAGACAGCCTCAGGGGTATTCCCTTGGAGTTTGGGAGTTTAATCAGGCATTGCTGGGGCATGTGAACTCTGCGGCGAGTCGCCGTTCCCAGGGAGGGGAGCGCCTCTCGCAGATATTTGGGTTGGCGTGCCTGGGCTGGGGGCTGGGCTGGCTGGGAACGCGCTGCTGCTTTTCATGGGGATGCGACTGGGAATGGCTGGGGGTGAGGACCTGCCTGCCTGGGAGGATTGCGGGCAGGATGCTGTGGGCAGGGTGGGTTCCCCTGGACGTCCCCGCGGCGGGGCTGCCTGGGCTTCGCTGTGCTCCTTTGGACCTTTCATCCCCTCCAGCCCTGCCTCTGCCACCTGCCTCTTTTCCTTTCAATCCCATGGATTTCCCTTGTAGCATCCTAGGCAAGAGCTTCTGGTCCCCACCAGCCATCCTGATTATGACCTGGAGCCCTTCTCCCGGCCCCTCTGGCCATAACCCGGCCCTGCTGCTCGTTTTATTTTGGGTGATTTTGAATTGGGCAGAGAATCAGGATTCCAGTGGAAATGCCCGACGCCGGGCTCTGCTTTACCGGTGGAATCGAGGGCTTTGTTGCTGGCTCTTTTGCAGGCAGTATTTCTTTTTTTGGGGGCTGGATATATTTCTGGCAAGTAAAATGACGGATGCTCTGTTTCGTTTCCAGTGGCAGCGTTTCAGATTCCTTGCTCCAGGGCAGGAGCCGAGCGAACTCCGATTCCAGAGCAGCTCTGGTACCTTGGCAGCTTAAAGGCCACGGGGTTTGCTTGAATGACAAGCGGTGCTGAGCGTGGGGAAAGCTCGGGAGAGGCAGTTTTGTGCTCATGCCTTCCATCTCTCTTGTAGGAGCGAGATCCCACGGAGCGGGGAGGCATCTTTATGTTGTCTTCCGGCTCTGCAGGCAAACTGGGAGGTGGTGGAAAGACATAGAGAAGGATGGCGAGCCCTGCCTTGAGGGGATACTCCCTGCACTACTGCTGGGGAGATGGGGAGAAACAAAGTCTTGGGGCATTTCTGTGTGTCTGCTCCCTAGGAACATCCTCTTGGATGCTCTTACCCCAGCTCTGCCTCCCCTCGTACCTGGCTCAGAAGGATGGAATCGTAGAATCATGGAATGGTTTGGGTTGGAAGGGACTTTAAAGCTCATCTTATTCCAACCCCCTGCCATGGCCAGGGACACCTTCCACTATCCCGGGTTTCTCCAAGCCCCATCCAACCTGGCCTTGGACACTTCCAGGGATGGGGCAGCCACAGCTCCTCTGGGTGACCTGTTCCAGAGCCTCACTAGTGCCTCTGTAGTGACCCAGGTGCAGATCCCAGGGGCTGCCTGAGCTGCACCCTGCAGTGTTGGTGAGCCTAAGCCATCAGGGAGGACAGGACCTGCCAGCAGGGTTGGCCTTCTTTTGGGATGCTGCAGTGCTGGGGGTGAGGTGTGCATCCTGGGACTCCACAGCCCAGGGGGTCAGGGCAGGTTGGGAATCTGTCTTCCTGAAGTTCCCCAGCTTTTTTTGGCTTGTCTGCATGGACTCAAGACACGCATGGGTGTGCGGGCAGGGTTTGCCCATCCCTCACAGAGCTCCCCTGCGCTTGGTTTTGGTGACAGAGAGAACGCTGACCGCTGCCTGCCCCCCAAAACCTGTACCCCAGAACCTCTCAAGCCTCTCTGGCCCACTGGGCTTACTGGAAGCAACTCCCCTGGGCACCAGCGGGGATGGGATGGTGCCAGCCCCATCACTGTGGTGAGTTTTGGCTGTGCTCAGCAAGGCTGTGGGGCTGGGAAGAGACCGACTCGGACTCCCTGAGGGCTGTGGGGTGCCTCACTGCCCCCTCCCAGAGCTGAGCTGGTCTTCCCCCCGCCAAGCCCTGGCCAAGCAGCCTTCCTCCCCTTTCTCTTCTTCCTCCTATTTCCCTCCTGCCGGTGAGGCCAAGCAAAACGCGGTGCTGACCAAAAATAACAACCGCCGGCAGATCCAGACAATGGATAAACCCCCGGTGAGGGCAAGGGCGACCCGAATCCTCCCAGAGGAAGACGGGATTATTCGCCGTCCTCTTAGACATCTGTCAATAGCTGCCGTCTGCGGACCCGCTTTCCGACGAGGCCGGCGGCTTTCCGACGGGGCCGTCGCCTTCCTGCTGGGAAAAGTGGTTCTTCCAAAGCGGTTGCCTTCAGGAGCAGGGATCGTGGGCGCTTGGGATCTCGTCACTGAGCACCATAAGGTCCCCACCACCCGTTAATGGCCAAACTCAAATGCACTCAGCTGGTCCCAGCACTCTAAAGTGGTGACAGTGACACAGGTGCTGGCATGGGTGCACCGGCCTGTCCTTGTGCCAGCTTTCCTGGGATCTGGAACACCCTCTTTGTTTGGGCTCTGCCACCACGGAGCTGCCTGGTGGGACGGGGAGGGATGAGGTTTTGAGAGAGCTGGGAGCACAAGAGGACCTCCCCAGGAAGGAGCTGTTCTTGGGGATGGCACTGATGGATTTGGGCACTGCTGGAGGTGGCACTTGAGGTGGCACTGATGGATTTGGGCACTGCTGGACATGGCACTTGTGGTGGCACTGATGGATTTGGGCACAATTGGAGGTGACACTTAGAGGTGGCACGAAGAGATTTGGGCACCACTGGAGGTGGCACTTGGAGGTGGCACATATAGATTGGAACACCACTGGAGGTGACACTGATGGCTTTGGGGCTCTTTGCCATCCAGCATTCCCACGCGACTGCGCCTACAACTTTTCCCCTTATTTTTAATTAACGTCCCTTCACTCTGCCCATGCCGATGGGTCTCTCTGTGACCTGGTTGTCGGTCAGACCCCGACTAATTGACGCTGTAATCACCCCATCTGTTAACGGAGTGATTCACACGTCTTAACTTGGCCTGGGCAGGCCATGTGTGGGTCTCCTCGGGGCAAAGCCACTCTCAGCCCCCCAGCTCTTTGGGGGTCCTGCCAGGATGCCCGTTGTTGTTGGCATCCACCACCGGGCAGCGCCTGCCCCCGCTCACCCGTCCCCGATGCCCTGGGGTCATTCTGCCTGGTCCCCTGAACCTCACAGCCCTGAATCACCTTGGGAACCTCACTTGGTGGAGAGAACTCGGGGAACTAGTTGGACCAAAGAGCTGGAGTCCCTCCAGGAAGGTCTGGGGAGGATTTGCAGAGGACAGGGGGGTTTCTGCTGGGCTGGGACCGATGGCGCATCTCGGGGGCGATGCCAAGCCGGGGGGAGTGGGCGAGCGGCAGAGCCGTGCCACGGCGCGTGAATGTCAGATGCTGCTTGGCTGCGAGCTGGGCTCGTGCGAGAGCAGATCTGTTCAATCCCATTTGGAGAGGGGGGAGAGGCGGGGGGGGGGG
>VZTG01001716.1:20836-41513 GCA_013397845.1 Melanocharis versteri
AGGCGGGGGGGGGGCTCTTCCCCAGGCTCAATCTGGTAGGTTTTAGTTACAGTCGTTTTAGGATTTGGGCAGCGAATTGGTGCAGCTTTGGCACAGGGGGGGATGGATGAGCACCGAGGCTGCCAAGCCTCCCTCATCCCCCGGAATTGGGGAAGGGGGGGGGACCACGCAGGTGGGTGCAGCCCCCGGGCTGAGCAGCGTGGCCATCACCCGGCTCTCTGGGCAGCAGCTGGGCGAGTGGAGGAGGGGAGGAGGTGCCTGGCGTTGTCCGCAGGGCACCCGCAGCCCTGCAATGCTCGGGTGGACGCTTCAAATCGTGTTATCTCCATAACCGCCCGGCTCTGGCCGCTCCGAGTGGCAGCGGAGATAAGTGGATTTCCAGGGAGCGCCTGGTCGTCTGACATTTAAGACTCCTTAATCCGTAACCACCACCCCGCGGAGGCAGGACGCAGCCACATTTCCCAGCTGGGGCAGCCCTGGGTGCAGGTCGGTCCCCGCGGTGGTGGCTCCAGCTGTGCCAGGGCCGCAGGGTGAGGTTCAGAGGCAGTGGTGTCCCTGGGCACTTCCCTGTCCTCCCCACGATGATAACCTCCTTGGGAGTCCAGGGCACGCTGGTGATGGGCTCTGGGGTGTTGGCTGAGTCCGGCATCCGGGCGTGGCTGTGCCGGCAGATTGGGAAGCCTGCAGCAGCCATGGGGCTGCATGGAAAAACCCAGCACCAGTGGGGAAAAAATATGACCTTGCTGGATCCCGGGTGTAGGGAGGCCACCTGAGGAGGTGGATGCTCAGCAGGATGAGGCATGGCCTCACCACGCTGTCCCTGAGGATGTGCCTGGCAGGACACATCCAGGCCCACCCTGTGTGTGTCCAGAGCTGCTCCTGGGGGGCATCACCGGGGCTGAGTGGCTGCTGCAAAGAGGAGACGGGTGAAAGGCACTCTGTGCACCGTGATGATTCGCCATCTGCTTCCAGGGCAAACTCCAGATGCTGGATTTAATCTTCCATAGCCTTTTTAATTCAGGAGTTGGCTTCTTAACATCCCTCAGTGCCACCTCGGCAGCAGAGACAAGCAGAGTGGCTGCCACGACCGGCCCTTCAAAGGATGTTCTGGAGCACAAGAGATGAGCTATGTCCATGTGAGTTGCCCATCTGGCGACCTGTCATACCTCAGCCCCTCATACCTCTGGCTCTTTAACCCACCCGGGGTGAGCCTGAGCATTCACAGCACTGCCCAAACCTCCCCCAGGCCTGGGTGTCCTCTCTTGATGTCTGGAGAAAAGGTGGTGGGTGGTGGTAACTTCCATGGTACATCCAGGAGTGGATCTTCTGGCTGGACCAGTTTTTGGGAGGATGAATGCGGAGAGCAGAGCTTGGGGGCTGTTGGGTTGACAGAGGTGATGGCTCGCAAATAACAGGCTTGTCTTTGCCTCAGGCACCTGGTTATCAGGCACCATGGATGGGTGTCCTGTGGGGATAATCAGCCTTGGGAGATCATGGATTGATTTCTCTCTTGGTTCACCTGCTGCTGGACATCTGGCTGGTGAGGCTGTGAGGAGACACCACCGCCTGTTTCAGCTGGCCTGTGTCACCTGGTGGAGGGAACAGCAGGTCCGACTGTGCTGTGGAAATGGGCACCTGGTAGCTGAGTCAGCTCTTGCGGTGCTGGGGTCGGAGCTGCTGTGACCTTTCTGGTGGGACTTGTTCTCCTGAGCCTCTGACCTGGGTGGCTGCTGGACCTTCTGGCTTGTGGCAGTGCTGCAGGGCCGTGGTGCTGTTCCACCCACTGGGTGTCTCATCCCAGGACGTGTTTCAGACACCAGGATGCCTTCAGGCTGTCTTGTGTCCCCACACATCGCTCCCACCACTCACGATCCTGTGCTCCTGGCCATCTCAAGGCCTGTCCACTCTTGGCCGGGGCAGCTGAGGAGCACAGGGACCACCTCCAGCCCCTCTTTGGTGCTGCAAGGGGAAGGTGCCTCCAGTTGCAGCCTCCCTCGACCTACATCTTTCCCGGGAAGCCTTTGAGAGGGGCACACGGTGGTGGCGGGTGCCCTGCTTTGGTCTGTCCATGGCACGGCTGAGTCTGTCCGTCTGTCTGTCTGTCCGTCTATCACCAGGGAGTGATGGTGGTGGGGAGGAGGTGGGGGCCATGCTGGGCGGGCGGCCACGCGGCGAGGGGGAGGAAGTGGGGACAAAAACGCGGCGGAGGGGACAATTGCAGCCTTTCTCCAGGCTGAAAAGACGCCGGGGTCCCTTCCGTCCTTGTCCTCCGTCTGCTGCGGGCGGACAAAGCCACCGCCCCCAGTGCCCACCCAGCGCCCAGGGATTAGAAAAAAGGCGAATTTTGATTTTCTCCTTTTGTTTCCGGAGCCCGGGAGCAGCTCGGCTTCAGCTTTGCTGCTTTCTTCTCTCTCTACGCCGTGTCTGTGCACGGCTGACCAACCGGCGGCTTTTCTGGGTGGAGGGTGATTTATTTAAAATTAAAGGAAAGCAGAAGTTCTTTCTTGAAGACGAGACTTTTTAGGTCGGCGGGAGCTGATGGCTTTCCAGCCATGCAGCGAAAACACAGGGGAGCCAGCTGGAATTTGCAGCTTGTCATTTTTTTAGGAGAAGCGAAGCTCCTCTCCTGCTCCCCTCTGACAGGGAATGGTGCCTGCAACTGGGGGGACTCTCAGCCCGTCGGCTGGCAGGGGTTTTTCCGGACCACCAGAGATGATCCTTTTGCAACCTTTATTTATTTTGGCGTTGTCAGGACTATTGCAGAGCAGTCCCCTGTGTGCTGGGGTGCAGGGAGCCCTGGGGCAGAGTGAAGGGGGTGAGGGGTGGTGTGGTGCTGAGAGCTGGGGGAAGACCCGGGCAGAGGAGTATCCCATTTTTTCCTCCCCAGGACCATGGGAGAGCACAGCTGCCTTGCCCCATCTGAGCATTCCAGGCTGGTGGGAGGCAGGTCTTTGGGGTGACCCATGGAAATCACAGAATCGCAGGATGGTTTGGGTTTGAAGGGTCCTTAAAGATCATCTCATTCCACCCCCTGCCATGCGCAGGGACATGTTCCACTAGACCAGGTTACTCCAAACCCTGGAGTAACTGGGTAACCCTCCAGCCTGGCCTTGAACATTTCCAGGGATGGGGCAGCCACAGCTTCTCGGGGCAACATGTTCCACGGGTGCCATCCCTCACCCTGGGACCCCCTGGCTTTCGGACCCTGGGCCTGGCAGGGGGTTGGCTGCAGGGGAGGAGCAGTGTCCTGCAAAGGGTTGGGAACCCTTGGGTGTGGGTTGGGGCCTCCCGACCTTGGTGGTGTCCCCTTGAACCCTGGCGTCCCTCCAGGCTGTTAAGCTGCCCCGTGCAAAGACCCGGGCGAGGGAGCCCATCACGTGCCCCTTAATGCCGCGGCCGGGACTAAGCACCTTCTGACAGGGACCCAGATGACGCTGCCCGGCGCCTTCCCCAAGGGATGGGGGCCGGAAAAGGGGCAGAAACGGGACGGGGGGGCCCTCGCCGTCTTTACTCGGGTCAATCATAAAGAAGGGATTAAGATCATTAATTCCTCCCCCCGCTGCAATTAACGACGGGGCCGGGCAGCGGCTGGCGAGGAGCAGCGGTATCTGCTGCGCTGGGTGGTCCCACGGTGTCTCGGGTGGGGGACCCCCCCTTTTATGTGAACTGGCCAGGTGCCCCCCAGCCCCCCGGTCTGGGGAGCCTGGCGAGGACACAGCGGGGACAGACCCGTCCCAGCTGGCACGGCCGCGGTGTCCGGCGCCTGCTGGCGCGGTGGCCCCGGGGGCTGGAGGGCAGCGCCGGGTGGTTGCAGATGGTGGGAGCTGGCGGAGGCAAAGCGGCGGCCGGGACAATGGCGGGATTGTGCGGTGGCGCCGCTGGCACGGCTCGGCACGGCTCGGCACGGCTCGGCGCCGCGCCCCGTGCCAACAGCGGGCACTGCCCTGCGCCGCCGGGGCTGAGGGCGGCCACGGCGCTGTGCCCGGTGTCTCCGTGGGTGCGGGGAGCTGCACCGGCTGGGCTGGGGTGGCTTTGTCCCGCACCCCGAGTGCTCGGGGGCTGTGCCAGGCTGCGCAGCCATCGCCCCGGCGGGAGGGCGCTGCGAGAGGGGGCTCAGAGCTGCTGGCACCCGACGCGTGTGGCACGGTGGGACCAGCCAGGGAGGCCAGCCGGTATGTCCGGCTGCAGAAGAAGATGGGAACTGGTGGAAATGGTGACCGCAGCGTGATTTCAGCTGGTGTCCTCCCCACTTTGGACCCCGCTGTAGGGCTGTGGGGAGACCCATGCGGGCAGGACCCAGCTCTTGGCCAGGGCGATGCAGAGCATCTCCAGCAGTCGTGGCTGGCGAGCACCCGTACCTCCCCGGCAGCACCGCGGCACGGTGGTTCCGATGCCACGGGGCGAGCGGGCAGGGTGGCAAATCCCGGGCCGGTGTGGCCGGGCTCCTGGCTCCCTGCACGGCGTGGGGCGGGCGGAAGAGGCGCAGGGCCGCAGGAAAGGCGGCCGCGGGCAGGCGTGAGATAACACCACCGGGCGCTTTATCTCACATCCTCCCGTCCGGTGCTTTTCCTGCCGCGCTCCCCGCTCCGGCCCCAGCGCCCGTTGCTGTCGGCACTGAGGTGTGACCCGTCCGGAGGTCTCCAGGGACAGGTCCCCCACCTCCCTGGCAGAACGGACGGGTGGTTCAGCTGCATGGCGGCAGCTCGCCCATCCTCCCAGCACCCCGTCACCCCTTTGGGGTGCACCCCACCTCACCGCTGCCCAGCATCCCCCCGCCTGGCGTGGAGCGGGATGCTGGGGAAGGGCAGCCCGTCCTGCCGCCGCAGCCCTCCCTCCCCACGTGGCCTGGCGAGCTCCCGGCTGGAGCCCAAGCCCTGCATCGATCCGCGCTGCATCTTAAATCCCGCAGCAGCTGAAGCAAGCGGTTTTCAGCGCCAGGGCGGGGGGGGGTTTCTCCGTGGGCGAGCCGGCTCTGGCACCGGAGTGAGACACCGGGGCTGCTTCCGCAGCCGGTACCACGGCAGTTGGCACAAGGACCTTGCCCCCATCAGCGTTTTAACCCAAGCTCTGTCCGTGGGAAAGGGCTGTTGTGGGGTTCCTGGGGTTGCACTGCAGAAGGGGATCTAAGGGGTGATGGATGAGCAGGAGTGGGGTGTGGGGGTGCAGGGATGCCCCCCGCTCTGCTGCATCACCTCTGCACAGGAGTGAGGGTCTCAGCAGAGCTCTCCACACATGGCCACATCCCTGTGTGGGCTCCGGAGAGGAGGGTGCCGGGACAGCCAGGATGGAGGGATGGGGTGGGCAAGGGGCCTCCTCCCAGTGCCGCCCTCCCCCAACTGCCGCCGGGGTGGGGACGTGGGTTCCTGCTCCACTAAGCCCTGCAGCTTTTCTCCTCTAAAGCCTGATTACTTGGCGGTGCCTGTGTGCGTGCGTGCTCGGGAGGGAGGAGGAGGAGGAATTTCACAACAACAAGTGTTTGCAGCCACACTGGGCCCAGCTGCCCCGGAGTTGCCCCAGGGACAGCAGCATAGCATCCACTCCAGGAAGGCTCTTGCTGTCACTGCTGAGCCCATGGCTCTGCTGGAGCAGCCGGGCATGTGTGCTGGGCATGCTGGGGCATGGCAGGAGGTCAGCACTGGGGCTTGGAGGTGGATGCTGTGGCTGCCTGTGGGGTTGAAGGTGGGCACTGCAGCTCCTGATGAGGCCTGGGAGTGGATGCTGCAGCTCCCTGTTTGGTTTGGAGATGGACACTGCAGCCCTTGGTGGGGTTAGGAGGTGAATACCATGGCTGCCCATGGGTTTGGGAAGTGGATGCTGGAAGTGGCTCGGAATTGGATGCTGCAGCTCCCTATGGGATTTGGGGTGAACACTGCAGCTGTGGTGGGGTTTGGAGGAGGATGCTGTAGATCCCTGTGGCACTTAAAGGTGGACGCTGCATCTCTCCATGTGGCTTCCTTCCCCTGTCCAGTGCTGGCTCGGGGACAGTGGTCCAGGAGGAGAAAGAGGAGGAGGAGGAGAAGGGGTGCAGCCTTGCCTGAGCTGGGTGAGCAGCATCCCTGGGATCGTAGGAGCCGGGGTATCGCCTCCATGGCACTCGGCCTGGGGGACAAGGGTGGCTGCAGGGTGGGAATCAGGCACCTCTTGCATGAGCTCCAGCTACTGGCCCGGGAGCATCCCGCTGGCGCCTGCGGTCCCATCCGGCGCGGGGCCGCACGCCGCTGGAGCGGAGCGGGAGATGAGCCCCGTGACTTCCCTGGGGCTGCTGTCCCTGGGGGAGGAGAGCCGGGCACAGGGAGTCTTTAAGCATCCGAGTGCCATTGCTACCAGGCCAGGACTTCCCCTGTGACCCCCCACTTCTGTCTGGACGGCGACCCTTTTAGAGAGCAGCGGAACGGATCTCCACCGAGGTCCGTTCCCTGGAGTTTCTTTGTTCACGGCGCTGAGATTTTCATGGCAGGGGGAGGAAGAGCTGCTTTGAAAAGCCCGTTGGCTCTTGCCAGCGCTAACTCTCTTTTCTTTTCTCCTTCCAGAGCCGCGTGGTGTGTCCCAGAGCCGCAGAGTATGTCTGTGCACTGAGAGCACCCTGAGTCCTCCGCAGCCAGCGCGGGAGGAGACGCCCCGTTGATGCGTGGTCCCATCTGAGCGTCCCCGGTGCCTGGCGGGCCGGTGCTACCAGAAAGGCTTTGGGGGTCTTTTGCTTTGGCATTGGGGGTGGGTTTTTGGTTTTTGGGGTTTTTTTTTTTTGGGTTTTTGTTTTTTTTTTTTTTTTTTTTTTTAAATTTTGGGGTTGGTTTTGTTGTTGTGCTCCGGGCACCATGTCAAATTCGGGCTCCCATCAAGACACTGGGAACAAGCCAGAGACGGAAAAAAATAACCAAGATGACTCTCAACCCCCCGTCAACTCCGAGAGGAGGAACAAAAGTGGAATAATAAGTGAACCTTTGAACAAAAGTCTTAAGAAGTCCCGTCCACTCTCCCACTATTCCACCTTTGGTAGCAGCAGCTCAGTAAGCGAACATTCAGAGAAAGGCAACCCCTTAGCTAATGGCAACGATGCGACTGTGGATAAAAGTCATTCTACCTCAAAGCACAAAAACATCTCTAGTATGCTGAGCAAATTAGACCGGATGTCGGAGCTCTCCTCAGAAGGACAGACCGCCCTCCAACAGTTTGCTCAGTCGACAGAAATGCTCAAAAGAGTGGTACAGGAGCATCTTCCTCTAACAAGCGAGCACGGGACTGGTATCTCTGACATGGAGGCAGTCTCAGCTGCAGAGACAATGAACGGCCCCTCTGATTTTCCTTACCTGGGGGCTTTTCCCATCAACCCAGGCCTTTTCATTATGACCCCTGCCGGCGTGTTTCTGGCAGAGAGCGCGCTCCATATGGCTGGCTTGGCAGAGTATCCCATGCAGAATGAGTTGGCATCTGCCATCAATTCGGGGAAAAAGAAACGGAAAAGATGCGGCATGTGCCCGCCCTGCCGAAGACGGATAAACTGCGAGCAGTGCAGCAGTTGTAGGAATCGCAAAACTGGCCACCAGATTTGCAAATTCCGAAAATGTGAAGAACTCAAAAAGAAGCCTTCTGCAGCACTGGAGGTAACCGGCCCCTCTCAGGCACCCTAACCCCTCCTCGGGCTGCGCTCCTGGGTTTGGATCTTGCCCTAGATAATAAAACACCTGGTACTTCTTACTTTTTTTTATTTTTCCCTTTTCCATTAACAGCTCTCACCCCGAGATGTGTGCTCTGCCCAGTGCCCCTAGTTCCCACTCCCTGCTGTGTACTGGGGTTGATGGGTGTGGGGAGGAGGGCTGGGGTCTCTCCCTGGGTTCCCTGGGCATGCTGGACTTCACTCTCCCCTTTGCAAGCACAGGCAGCAGTGGGGCTCTGCTGGGGTTTTGGTGACAGCATCCCGTGTCCTCAGCAGGTGGCAGCTCCCTGAGCTAACCCCAGAGGAGGGGGATGACTTTTTGGGGCAGAGCTTGGGGTAACTGGTGGTGATGAAACCTGTGGCCACAGTGCAGCCAAAGCCCAGCCCCTCAGCTCACTCTGCTCTGAGCAGGAGCACAGCGGTCCCTGGTTTTGGGAGCAAACTGCTGCAGTGTGCGCTGGGCAGTGTCCCCAGTGGGGTGGCTGTGCTGGGTCTCCCTGGGCCAGCATCCCTCTGAGGTGGTGAGGATGAGTCCATAAGGCAGCAGCCGGATTTCCCGTGGCAGCAGTGCTGCAATCCCCGCTGGCAGTGCTCCTGTTTCAGCACCCAACAGAGCCAGGAGCATCCCTGCTGCTGCTGGGGATGCCCGGGTGCCCTGGTGTGAGCCTCTGGATGGTGCTCGGGCTCTCACTGCCCACCATGGCCTGCTTATGGGTGTCATTGGCTTTGGGGGAGAGCCATTGGGTTGGGGTGCCACCTTGCCAAATCCGCTGGGGAGGTGTGACATTCGTGTGGGGACTGCAGGGGAAGTCTGGTGACCTGGGTTCTGTGGGCCAGAAACTCACGAGGGGCTGTGGGCAGCTGCTGGTGGTGTGGGGTGTGTGGGGGCTGGGTGCCAGCAGGGCAGAGGTGTCCCATGGACACGCTGCTCTGGCAGAACCTCCCTCTTCCTGCACACCCAGGTGTTGTGCTGAAGCCAGGTCTGATTTTTCCGTGAGCTGATCCCGCTGTCAGCCACGCTGGTGTGCTTCCTCCTTCTGGTGAGCACATCCCCATGGAGAGACAGCAGAGGCTAAAAAGTCACCTGGCCATCAGCTGGACCGTGCATCCTGGCACGGGGGCTTTGCCCGTCCTCTGGTGGTCCCAATGCAACCAACGCCCGCCGCTGCCTTAGCCACGTTGTACGTTTTTCAATTAGCATCAGCTCTGAATGAATACTGAAGGGGAAAAAAAAAATCCATTTGGGCGGTGGGGATGAGGAGAGGGGGACTGTGTCTTTCAAAAACCACTGTATTGCTAAATTATATTCTTGTTCTAATTTGCTGAGTCAGTGATCTGGAAAAAGGGAGAAAGGGAAAAAAAAAAAGTTCATTTCTTCCAAAGAGTCCTAAAGCGGGTCAATAGACTCGGAGCTCGCAGCAGCCGGAGGAATCGCCCCCTTCTCCCAGCGCTGGGTCTGGGGGTGATAAATAGCACCAGGAGCCCATGGAATGGTCACTCCTGTGATGGGTTTCTCCATCTCACAACTGGCTGAGAAGCTGGGGCCACTGAAGTAGGGTTCTGCATCTGGTGGGGCCCCACCAGAGATGCATCCCCATCCTCCCTGGCCATGACCAGAGGTGTGTTGAGGCTCAAGAGAGATGCCACCGTGCTGGTGGGATGGACACCTGGGCAGGTGTGGGTCACCCCAGGCCATCACTATCCCCTTTTCGTGACAGACCCTCCCCTCTCTCAGAACATCCACTTGCACCGTGACCTTGGTAGGGTTGTACAGGATGGGACAGGGACACCATGAGCCTGGCTGATGTCCCAGGTCACCCGGGTCAAAGCCGGGTTGTTAAACCTAACCCTATGTCAGCCAGCCTTGGTCATAACGTTGGCCCAGCTGTAGGGCAACCACCAGCGCCTGTGCTGTGCTGGAGATCTGTCTGGAGAGTTACGTGGCCTGCTGGTCCTGGTGGGGTGCCATCACACCCTGGACTTGATACTGGGACAGAAGGGGCCGCTCAGTGGCCCTTCATATGGGGCTGAAACATTCACATGGCTTTGTGAAGCACCGTCCCTGTCTGTGGGGTGCAGTGCCATTGCCCAGGAGGACAGGGACTCTGTCCTGCCACCCCTGTGCATCCAGAGGAACGTCCTCAGACAGCCCAGACAGGGGCTGCAGCTACGATTAAACGTTGATCTAAAATCAAGCAGTAAAAAAAAAATAGAATTAAACCTTTACGGCGGCGTAAGAAAACGGGACTAAATCCCTCAGCTGCCGTTAAGCTTTATCTGCACATCTACAGAGCCTGAAGAACCGGTGTCCCGCTGTGGTGGGGCTGCCTGGGGCTCTAAGACTGGTGAGGTCGGGTGTTGGGAGCAGGCAGCAGCACGTCCCTGCACTGACCAGGCTCCTCTGGGCTCTGCCAGCCCCAGCAACCCTGGCTGCTGCCGTGGGGGCTGCTGGCCAGCCCTGCACGGGTCACCCTGGGCTTGCCTGCAGAGCTGTAGGTCACATGAAGGCCATGAATAGTTGGGATTTGACTCGTCAGAGCTGTTCTCCACCCAGAGAAGCTGTGATGAAGAGCCTTTGTGCCCCAGCTAGTGCTGGTGTGGGTCACTGTCACCCTCACGTCAGCCTCACAGAGAGACTCTGGCCATGGAGGACAAGGGGTGAGCATTTTGAACTGGAAGAGGACAGATTTAGGTTGGACGTAAGGTAGAAATGTTCATGATGAGGGTGGTGAGGCCCTGGCACAGGATGCCCATGGAAGCTGTGGCTGCCCCATCCCTGGGAATGTCCAAGGCCAGGCAGGACAGGGCTTGGAGCAACCTGGGATAGTGGCAGGTGTCCCTGCCCGTGGCAGGGGATGGAATGAGAGGAGCTTTGAGGTCTCCTCTAAATCATTCTGTGCGTCTGTGATTGTGGTGATGAGGAGGATCTCTCCTGGGCACCCACATTAGAGCTGGCTGTCCATCTTCCTTTAATAATGAAGGAGCAGAAGTATTTATCAGACATCTCCTTCCAGACCCATGCGGAGCCCCCTCTCCCCTCGTTCCTCTCCCCTGGGATGATGGATCTGGGTAGGTGGCCCTTGCTGGAGAGTCCACCCTGCTCTGCCCTGCCTGTTCTGCATTCAGTGCCTTGAGTGGGATCCAGTGTGGTCAGTGTGACGTGCCACAGCCCTGTGCATGGCTGGGCACAGGCACTTGTGCCTTCCCAGGTGTCTGAGTACGTGTCACAGACACTCTGGGGAAGGGGTGGTGCCTGCAGCCTGTGACCACCCCAGCTCAATCTGCTCCCCGGCACGGGCTGGCAGCAGGAGCAGCTGAGATCTGTCAGCAGCCCGGTGGGCACCACCAGCTCTTGCCCTTTCCAGCCCTTTGCCCCCCTCCCCTTGCCCAAACCCCATGTTTGGGTTGTGCCTGTGGAAGGGAACATCCTCCTGCAGGGGTGAGGGTGATGCTGCCCTGGTTTTTCGTTGAGGCTTGGTAGGTGTCTTGATCCAAGAGAAGGACCCAGTGAGATCTGGCTGACTCCTGCGTGGAGTGAGGGACCGGAATGTGTCTGGTTTGACTCTTAGGGTGCTACACGAGGTGTCCCAGCCCTGCACATGGGCTCAGTATTGTGCCCCTGCTTGCCCCATGGCAGCCAGTCTGCTGGCCTGCAACATGTGGCCTCTTTCCCATTGGTGTCCCTTGCTTGTTTGGAGATGTGGGACCTGAAGGGTCCTCCGAGGTGATCCTGTGGTGATTGTGTGGCTGGCTGGCACAGCTCAGCCTTGCTTTGGGGCTGTTGGCATTGACAGATGTTGTGGTCTTCATACTCCACCCCCATTCTCATGAACATTTCACAGGCTTTCCACCTCATCCAGCTGGGAAATGCCCCTGGTTCTCCTTCCAGAGGACCACAGTGCTATTGGGTCATGGCCTCACACCACCTTTCCTGGAGGTGGCTTCAAAGAGATCTTGTCCCTTGTTGGGCCCTTTGCGGGCTGTGGGCTTGGGCCTGGTGGGACTCATCCCTCTTCCCTGTGAGGTGCTGAGGTTCCTGGTGCTGCCCGGGGTTGCTCTCTTGGGGTCAAGGTTGTTCCTTGAGGCTGGGGGTGATGTTCCCCATGCCCTGAGCAGCTCCTACTCCGGTGTCCCCAAGCCCGTCCAGCTCGCTCCCTGCCCCAGTTTCCATCCGAGTGCGCTCCTAAACCCATCCGGTGGCTGGGCTCCTGTCCTCTGGGTGTCTGTCTGTCCGTCCATGGCAGGGGCTGTGGGGGCTGGCAGTGAGGGGGCTGCGCTGGGTTGTGCCAACTGCCCACGGCCCGGCCACTGTGCTCACTGCTGGCCAGAGGGGAAGCCGGGGGCTGTGCCATCGTGCCGGCTGCAGCACGGGGACACGGGGACACGGGGACACGGGGACACGGGGATGTGGGAACAATGGCTGAGCTGCTGTGCTGGTGCCTGGCCGGGGCGGGGGGCTGGCAGCAGCACGACCCCGTCTCCCTCCTGCTGGCATTGTGGGTTGGAAATCTTGGGGTGTAGAGCTGCACTGAAGGGTGCTGAGCCTGGGCTGGATCCGTGCCAAGGCTGGGGAGCGGGGTGCCAGGGCGGGGGTGAGGGGTGGGTGCCCAGCCCTGGCGCTGCATGCCGGAGCTGGACCCTCTTTTTCGCCTTGTCCCTTCTTCTTCTGTCCCCCCCTCCCTGTCTCTCTTCCTTTCCAGAAGGTGATGCTTCCTACAGGAGCCGCGTTCAGATGGTTCCAGTAGGAACGGGAATCCCAAAGCTCTGTCATCCAAGTGCAATGTCACTGCTTGCTTGTGTTGTCTCAGGCAAGGGATTTTTGGCTGAAATGAATGGATGCACCTGTGTCTCTTTAGAACCAAAAATATTTTCTCGCAAATCTCATTCCTGTTTTTATAATTTTTTTTCTTCTTTTTTTTCTTTTTTTTTCTTTTTTTTTGCGTTCGTTTTAACATCTTCGAGTCCTAGTCAGACATTTAACTGCTTTTCAAATAAAAAACAAAAAAATAATTAAAAGAAAAAAACAATGGATCTGTAAAGTACCAAGACTTAATAGACAGAGTATGGACAATCAGTTTCTTTCTGTGTTTTGGTGTTGATGTTGTTTATGTGTGAAAGATGCAGTACTTGTGTAGGGAATGTAAATTTACAGTAACCTTTTAAAATCTAGTTACTAATAAGCACTACTGTAATTTAGCACAGTTGTTTAATTGCACCCTCATTTATACTTTTTATTTGATTCTTTCCCATCATACAATAGAGTGGATAGTTTCTAGAATGCCTCAACTTCATGTTTATAAATGAGAATATGTTTAAAGCGATGTAGTATCCCTTCTCCTCACCATTCACCTCTGGAAGTTTAACCCACAAGAGGGTCGGTATAAAAGGTGGAAGAAAACAATTGCTACACAACTGGCGGAATTCAAAAAAAGGAAAAAAAAGAGTAAAAAAAAGGCAAAAAAAAAAAAGTTGTTGTTAGTTTATTAATATAGAACAAGAAATGCTGCGTACAGAAAACCCTCCTAATTGCAACGGTTTACTCCTAGAAAGTAATTTTTGTAAACTTACAGAAGTTAAAATCAAAATAAAACAAATATTGCAGGACCTGTGCTGAAGCAGTTACGCAAAGTGATATTTCTCTTCTGTTCACCCCCCGTCTCTCCAGCTCTCTCTCCATCATTAAATTGAAATGCTGTTTGTAATGTTTTAGCGATCCAGGCTGTTTTTGTGAATAAAATGAATGCATGTTTTGTGTCATGATTTCCAGCTTGGTTATTTCTCTCCCACCCCTCTGTCCATCCCTCCAGGCCCCCCAGAAGCGGCGGTGGCCCACGTGCCGTGGTCCTGCCGCCTGTGGGGACCTCGCCAGTGACGATGCTGGAGCGTGGTGGAACGGTGTGATGAGCTGAGCTGGAGTCGCCCCGGCTGCTAAATCCCCACGGTTAATCCTGGCAGTGGCTGGGCTAAGCCAGCCTTGGCTCTTCCCAGGGATATTTCCCAGCTTGACCTGCCTGGAATTTTACGCAGCAGTGCCAACAGCATTTGTTTTGGTGAAATAATATTAACGTGCCATGGAGAACCACGGTGAGGCTCGTGTTGTTGGGACAAGTCTGAAAGGAGCTCCCAAAGGTGAGTGGGCTCCGGATGGCTTTCCAGCCTGGCCTCATGTTGGTGCTGGATCAGCAGGAGCTGTCTGGGATGGAGGGGACATTGGATGGGCTCAGCCATGGACAAGCCATAGGGTTGCTGCCAGTGCTTGGGGTGCCGTGCTGGGAATCACGGCAGGCAGGTGGGCTGGGAACCTCCTCCCAGTCCCCTGGAGGTTCTCCAGGGTCATCCCAGCCTGGCAAGAGGTAGATCCGGCTGGACCCGGCAGTGCTGGCTCTGCCTCGCCGGGAGGAGGTAGCGAGAGCCTTTGTCCCCAGCTCCAGCCAGCGTTTGGGCCAGCATCTGTTGGCCAGATGTGCACCCGGAGGAGGGGGGTGACGGCGGTGCGTGGGCTCGGTCCCTGCCCGGCAGCGACCTGCTGGGATGGAGCAGAAAGTCCTTGGGGAGAGCTGCCCCAAATGCCCTCTCCAGCAGCATTCCCCCTGCAGCTGCGTGCGGTTTGGAGCCCAGGCACCCCGGTCACACCAGTGCCTGAACCCAGGGCTGCGTGTGGGAACGACTGCAGCACGTGGTGACAGCGATGGAGCTGGGCCAGCGTGGTGAGTGACACAGCCCAAGGCCCGCAGGGACGGACAGACGGACCCTGGTCGTGCCCCAGCAGGGCTCTGGTGCATGGCTCTGCTCCCACCAGGGTGGCACCGGCAAGGGGCTGCTGGGAGCTGATTCCCAATCCGTGTTGCTCGCACAGCCGAAATCACTTAGCAGGAATGTGGCGGGGGGTGTTACGGGAAAAAGGAGTCTGGCTGGTTTCTTTGGGACTGTGGCTAAGGGTTGGGGCTGTGTGGAGGCACAGTCCTGGCACCCGGAGGGAGCCAGCCCCTACCCCATGCTGGGGAGCAGCACACAGAGCCCCCTCCCCAGCCCTGATCCCCTGGGGGGCTGCAAGGGGGGTGCTGCTTCATCCCGCCCACAGCTGGGGCTGGGGACTGCCGGGAATGTCACCCTGGCCTGGCTGTGTCACCCACAACAGGGCTGTGCTCGGGGCTGTTGTCGGCACGGAGCAGCACTTGGGGAAATGCCATCGTGGCACAGCAAACCCCGCTGTGCCACGCTGGCAGGGCACTGGCAGGGACCGTGGTTAGCAGGGGAGATGGGCACTGGCAGGGGAGGAGAGTGATAGCAGGGATATGCAGCTGCCAGGGAGGACACAGACGTCAGCAGGGGACGAAGAGATCAGGGGCTTCCCCATGCAGGAAAACAGGCTCGGGAGAAAAGAATCAGATGTGGGATCCAAACCCTGCCTGTGAGTGGGATGGGGTGGTGAGGAGGTGGGATGTGGGGTGCTGGGTGCCCTCCACCCTCCTTCCAGCTCTACCTGGGCTGCATCCCTGCTCCCAGGTGTGTGTGTGTGGGAGGATGGGCCTGTGCTGGCCTGGAGCCTTGCCTAACGAGCAGGACCTCAGGCATCCCCCGAGGGTGAACCCATCCCCTCCTGCACGCTCACCCTCCGTCAGGCACAGCCCCTGTGCTGGGCTGTCCCCACAGCTGCTGGGGGAGCGGCACCCAGGGCTGCTGTCCCCAGGGTGCCCGCTGGCAGCCAGGTGACACAGGGCGCATGGGATGATGATAACGAGCTCGGCACGGCGCTGCGGGACAACCCTGGGCGCTACCACAAGGGCTGGCCTCGAGTCTCTCTTAATTAACATCCTCATTAAACGGAGTTAGCAGAAGGGCAACCAAACCTGCCTGTGGCCCTAGGGCGTGCTGTCACAGAGGGCGCAGCCGTGTCCCCATCCCCGCTTGGCCTTGGTGGCGTGGGAAGGTGCCAGCAAGCGATGCCAGGTGAGGTCAGAGCCTGGTGCGGGGCTGGTCCAGCGGCGATGCCAGCGGTGTTTTCCACGTGGAGAGGCCTTGCTTGGAGAGGATGGATTCTGGGGTGAGCTGCAGCAGGAGATGGAACCTCCACAGCGGTGCCAGAGACACGTCCTGTCCTGCGGCGGGGACACCCCAGCACGTCGCGGGGTGCCGGGCTCGGCTGCAGGGTGCCACCACTCCGTGTCCCCCGTGCCGGGTCTCAGCCTGGCGCGGTGGGCTGGTGGCCGCCTCGTCCCGCCGGCCCCGGGGCTGCAATGAGCAGGCTGACCCCGGGCTGACCTGCCCCCGCGGCGTGGGGATGGGGCAGGATGCAGGAAGCGCCGAACAAAATGTGCTTCAGCTGAGCCGGATGGCGGGTTCGCCGCGAGCGCCGCCGGCCAGGCGTGACCTCCCGGCCCGCAGCCTGCTCCCACTGCCGGGCCGGCCACCCTCCCGCGGGCACCGCGGCTGCCCGACAGCCAGGGCACGGGGGCTTGGGCAGGGGAGGCTGCCAGGACCTTGGCGGTGGGCTGGGAACCTCCATGAGCACCGAATCCTGGTTGCTGGGATGGGACTCAGTTCGCACCCACCGCTCCGAGGGGAGGTTGGGATGGTGGGGTCTGCTCAGGTTTCCTTGGTAGGGACACATGACAGTCCGGGGGGGCTGTGGGGACGAGCCAGCCCTGGTGCCAGGTGTTAGAGCCATCCAGCATCTCCAGCAGGGCTGGGCCATCGGTGGGTGCTCCCCAGTGTGTCCTGGGCTGAGCTGACACCAGCTTGGTTGGGGTTTTGGCAGTGCCACAGCAGCTGGGTGGGACCGAGACAGGTCTCCCGGGGGTCCCCAGGCACGGGCAGCTGTGGGGGATGCTCACTGTCACACACCTGGCTTGGCTCAGGCTGGAGCCTGGGGCTGCTGGGACAGCTCGGTTGGGACCATTAACGTGAATAAGCCTCCCAAGTTCTCCTCCCCGCAGCTGGCCAGGTGACCTTCCCTGTGTCACACATCCTGGCAGCTTTCCAGGCCGATTTCCAGCCTTGGCTGAAGTTCTTCTGAAAGGTTGTGGAGTTTTCGAATTCGGGCTAAGGATGCCTCGTCTCTTTGCACATTCTCCGCTGGGAATGAGCTCTGTGTTGGCTTCTTCCCCACAAACGTCCCATGCTGGGGTGTGGGACAGGGGAGGAGAGTCCCACAAGGCCTGTGGAATGCTGTGCTGTCTCTGCACCAGAGCAAGACTGAAAAGGGCTTTCCTCAGGGAAGAGGAACCATGGGAGATCCTTTACCCACGATAAGGGCTTGACATCCACATCACCTCACCACTGGGAATTCCAGAATTCCTGACCCACCACCACATGCTGAGATCTCCCCATGCCTGAGCTGGGGCAGGAGGATGTTTACCCAGCAGCATCCTCGGAAAGGACCCCGTGGGTGGAAGCTGACACCCATTCCTGCATCCCACCAGCCCACCCTGGGATGAGCTGTGTCCCCAGCAAGGCAAAGCTGCGGCTCCAGCTGGCCCAGGGCCCTGGCTGGCCGCCCTGCTGCAGCTCTGCAGGACGCTGGGGATGTCGCTGCAGCCATCACAGGGAGGTTTCTGCACAGAAACTGCCTGAGGTCCCCCTGCCCTGGGGACCGGAGCTCCACCAGAGCTGGCATCCTGCCTGCAGCTCCATGGTGCTGCCCCCAGGGAGAAGCTGTCTTGGTTTGGGGTCTCGGGTCCCCCCCTGCACCCCACAGACGGGGTGACCTTTTGGGGTGTGCCGGCTGTGCTTGCGTGAAGGAGGACACCTCTTCCACCCCAGCTCCTCAGCCCCAGCAGAGAACTGCAACACCCAGCACCCCACAGCTGCGGGCAGCAAGGACCATTTAGCCTGGTGGAGCTGTGGTATTCCTCTTTTCGATCACGATCGATGCCTGATTATTCCTGATGAGCACGTCAGTGCTCCCTGATCCATGCTGCTCTCCCGGCCAGCGTCTGCTCGCTGCAAAGCCCACGCCAAGCCACGGCAACTCCCGCTTAATCGGGGACTGGCTGCTGTGCCAAGGCCGGTTTCAGCACTGCGTCAAGATGTTTTAAGGCCAGAGCAGTCAGGATTTGTGAGAAATAGGTCGGTTTGTGACAGCAGAAAGAGGCTACTCAGCGCAAGACGTGGCGTTATCGGGCAGGGGAGGCAGCGGCTGGCGCGGCGTGAGCCTTCAGCCCTTGGGTGACGATGGGCGGACGACAGCGGCTGAGCAGGGGCTTAGCAGAGGTGACAGGTACCACCAGCCCGAGCTGGGGGTTTGCAGCCTGCAGCCTGCCTCGCTTTTGGCCAGCCATCGGTGCTGACAGCCCTGGTGAAGCAGCGGTCTGGGCACTGGTGTCTCCCCCCACCAAAATGCTGTGAGCGGACGTAGTGCTGGTGGAGGTGTTCAGATGGTACCACGGGTAGCGGGGACACAGGACCAGGCTGCCCTGTCCTCGTCCCCTCAGCCAGTCCTGCAGCCCCCCTTGCACCCCTGATCCAGGGCTGGAGGATGAGATGCCCATGGGGGAGGAAGGATGCTTTACCCTCTCCTGCGTTGCCTCTGAGAACCTCGGGCTGACTTCTGCAGCTGGCTTCTCCTGCAGCCCCTCTCCCTGAGCCCAAGCAAGCCTGGGGCAGGCCTCCCAGGGATGGAGGAGCTGCTGGTCTATGTCTTGCTGGCAAACCCACGAGCCAAGGAGTGATTAGAGTAGGTTGTACTAAACCCAGGGAGGGTGCAGGAACAGGGCAAGCGTGGATGAGACCTCTCAAATCATTAAGATGGTCCATCTGGTCCCACCCGCTTTCTGGCTTTTCCTGCTCTCCTACTTCTGGTTGAAGAGGAACGGTGACCAGGGTGTTCCACGAGGCCACCTCCCGCCATGAGGATTCCCTGTGGACAAGAAGACAACAGCAGGACATCCTTCCCCTCTCATCCCTGCGCGTGCCAGAGCACAGCAACATTTTCCCCTGGCAGAGCCCTGGGTGACCCTGGGTTTCTCCATTTCCTCACCCGCCCTTGCCACTGAGGTGTCACCCTCTTGTCTTGGGGGACAGGGGAGTGGGCAGAGGGGAGATGCCAGTGCCTACCTGCCTTCTGTCCTGGCAGATTGGGGCTGCAGCAGAGTCAGCCAAGCCCACCCCCGGGAGCTGAGGGCTGATGCCTCCACCAGTACATCCCGCTTGACCTTTACAGTCATTAATTTCTGCATTTTACCTCTCGTGCTGGCCTTGTGCTTTCTAAAGCCCCACCTGCTGTGGGCAGCAATACCTCCAGCAGTGGCACGGCCATGACCCTCCCCACCTCCAGCAGAGTTCATTTTCCAGCTCTGGGAGTGCACTAGGCAGGAGACTGATGCCCGTGAAGACCTCGCAGGTCCTCTCTGGCAGAGCCGGACCCCGGCAGTGAGCAGGAGTGCTTGGCACAGCTCAGCACCTCTCAGCTGTGCCCTGTCACCCTCTGGGTGCTCGTGTGCTGGTGGCATCACTGCCACTCCCATCCTTCTTCCTTGCCAGGTGACCTGGGCACCAGCCAGGTGGGAGATGCTCCCCCAGCAAGACTCTGACTCCCTGAGCAGGAGGGAGTCTTGCTTCTCCTCACTCCAGGCTTTTTTCTGGTGCTTTTAACCTGAAGCAGATGGGGCGAAACCAACCCGGGACAGATCCCACACGTGTGCTCCCCACTCCCTGCAGTGAGGGACGGGGTGCAGGCCCTGGGCTCGCACGGAGCCCCAGCCCCTGCCTCTCTGCCGGGCCGGGAGGGCTCCCACCAGCAGCACGGTTCGCTGCCTTGCCACGAGTCCTGACATTTCTCCGTCGAGACAGCCGCAGGGGGAGGTATAAATTGGCTTTGCTGCAAGTGTGTGTGTGTGATGGGGGCTCCCTGCCCCCCCAGCTCCAGCCCACGGAGCGCCTGAGCTGGCTGGTGGCCCTGTCACCTCTGCTGGAGCAGGGTTTGGCCGTGGTGCCTTCCAGAAGAAGCAGGAGCGTGGCAGGGGGTGATGCTGCGGGGCAGCTGAGGAGGCAGAGCCACTCCTGGGAGCTTGGGGCCGACCTGGGGGAAGGGGCCAGGGCAGGGCAAGACATGAGGGGATGGGGAGTGCACAGGGAAAGAGAGAACACTCTTCCTTTAGGCAGAGGAACAAGAGAAAAGGGCAGGAGAAGAGGCAGGAAACGGGGGTGGGAAATCCCCAGCGGAGATGGGAATCCTTGGAGAAAACACAGTCTGTTGGGTGGGGGGAGTGGTGGAGGTCTCTATGCTGCCACATCCTACCAGTCCCCCCACGAGATGGGCCATCAGGGACCCACATGTAAGCCCCAAGAGGCGAGATGGGCAGCGAGTCAGAGCTGGGCCTCCAGCGTGAGCAGTGCCAAGTGCTGTGGGATGCCCACGGGCATCCCAGTGATGGTGCTGGCCTGTTCCCACCCTGGGGACACTCTGCACCCCGGGCCACCTCCCCAGCACAGCGCAGAGCTGCCGCCTCCGTCCCCACACCTCCATTTTCTTCCGTCTCCAGACAAAGTGACCGCTTATCCTCTTGGATTTCAAGCTGTGTGCACAGCCCCGCGCTCACCCCTTCGGCTGGACACGGGCAGGAAGAGGAATGCGACCAGGCAGGTTTGTGCAAACACAGGCACTGCGTGGTCCCCCTCGGTCTTTAGTCTGGTAAGCAAAATCAGCATCTAATCCAGATCAAACAGGACTTTAGCTCCTGTCAAAGGACTGATCCCCTATTCTGCCCAGGCTGTGGTATTTAAAGGGACACGGCCAGGTTAAGTATAGCTGGAAACAAAGGGTTTCTGAAAATCATCGTAATAAAAATAACAACAGCAAAAGCTGGGAAAGATTAGTGGGAAGAGAGACTATAATGAAATATAACTGCCAAAGAAAACTGTGGTTAATGGAGACATCTCCCTAGAGCATTTGAAACCTCAGGTAGTGGAGGAGGAAAGAGATAAGTGAAACCACTCAGAAACCAGCAGCAAAACAAACCAGGCTGCTCCTGGATCAGGGCAAGATCCTCTCCTCTCCTCTCCTCTCCTCTCCTCTCCTCTCCT
>VZTG01001716.1:46757-74817 GCA_013397845.1 Melanocharis versteri
CCCGGGAAAGCTTGAGAAAGTTTGGGGAGCACCGCAGATTTGGGGGGTGGGGACAGGGGGAAAATGCGCGGGGGCATTTTCCTGGTGGGAGTTAAACATACCCATTCCTTCCCGGGGGCTTTATTTAAGTCCTTCCCGCCTCCTCCGCCCCTCTGGCTTTTGACACCTTTTTTATATGGGCTTTATCATGAGGATGGCATCTCCCTCTCGCCTTCCTGATGGCCGGAGAAGCTGGGAATAAAGCGCCCCGCTCCTCTGCAGAGACAGGCGGGCACACGTGGGTATCAGTGGGTCTCGCTTCCCTTGGGTGCAGCGGAGACATCCGGAGGGGGATCCAGCACCTCTCAGTGATGGCACACCACATTAAAAAAAAAAAAAAATCCCTGTCCCCAACCAGGTGGCATCTGCAGGTCCCTGGAGCCGAGAGCTCCTGGAGACGGCGGTGGCTGGTTCTGGGTGAGGGGAGGAAGCTCCGGGTGACTCTGACTCACCGCTCCGCAAGATTAATTGCCGGGCGTTGCAGGAGGTTTATCACTGCCACCCGCGCTCGCCGCGGCTGCGGCTCCCTCTGCCCGGGGAAGCGGGGCGAGGAGGGGCCTGCTGGCACCCGGGCTGTGTCGCTGGAGCCGGCGTGTCCCTGCGAGGAGGAGGCGATGGTGGATATCTCACCCCCGCACGCCCCGGGAGCAGCCCCAAGCGTCAGCTCAGGCGCCCCAAGGAGCAGGGGGTCCCGGGTGTGTTTCCCGAATGGGTCACGCTGTCCTCTGCCTCAGTTCCCTGCCCTTCAGGGTGGCTGTGTTTGAGTTGGGCTCTCGCTGCCGTGCTTGGCTCCTGTTTTGGAGCCGTTCTACCTCGCGGAGAGGCCCCACCATGGGAAACGGGTGGCAAATCCACTCACTCTCCAGGGTTCGTCCAGACTTCCCCTCCATCCTGATGTCCCTCAGCCCATCCTGTCCCACAGCACTGACAAGCTCAGCAACTGTGATGAACAAAATCTTTTGCATAATCAATAATTAATGTCTGGGGTTTCCAAGCAGCTAATTAATCTCCTGGCGAATCGCGAAAAAAATATTTAGGGTAAATGTAGGTGTTTTCAAGCCAGGTGAGCAGAGGTTCACACTCAGCCCAGGCTCTTCTGTTAACCCACATCCATCCCTGGAGAGCTTCTCGCTCCAAGTGATGCTGTTCATTGCCAGAGAGTGGACGATATTGATCATAAATATTTGCCTAATGAGACCATATCTGCTTTCCAGCATATGCAGTGAGTGACCTCAAAAGGCCCAGTGTCCTTTGGGTGAGCTCCCAACGAGCTTAATTGTCTATCTGAGTCTTGCAGCTCTGGAGGTGACCTGCACTGGGGTGTGTGGAGGGGTCAGGTCGGTCCCAGCGATGCTGGGAGTACTGGAGGCAGGGAACAGACCTTTCCTGGGGCACATCAGAGCCTGCCAGCCCAGTGCTCCCACCCAAAAGCTGGGAAATACAGCACATAAACAATTCAGGTTCCAGCCTTAGGCAGAGATTTGAGAGGATTACTCTGGTCACCGGTCGCAGATTTGGGGAATATCACAGGCTTCATCCACCCCATTCCCCAATAAATTCCGACTTGAGAAGCCTCTGCTGGATTCTCTAGAAGCTTCAGCAGCAGTTGTACTCGGGCATGGCAGCCCTGGGCAAAGGCTTTGACCCAATTTCAGGCAGCCTGAAGGGTTGAAAAGTCCTCAAAGCAGCGATTTCTCTCTGCTACTTTTGGGGAGCCTGTGTGGCTCTCCGCTGCTGGAGACCTGTGAGCTCTGGTAGATCAATCCCGAGGCAGGTCTGCAGCCATGGCTCCTCGCTGGTGACCAGGGACAGAGCTTTGCAGTCTCCCATCAGGTCCCTGACAAATGTGCCTGGGCGTTGCTCAGGTCCAGGCTTGCTGCAGTCCATTTCTGTGTGAGCAGGCTATGAATTCGTTCTCCCCAGCTCTGGCTCTTCAGCTCATCCCAGAATAGCCAAGTCAGTGACTCGTGGCTCATTTTGAACGATTGCCAAGCAGCTGCAGCTGTCCTTGACTTTATCTCTGCTCCAGCGTGGCTTTGCCCAGCTCCACAAGTTCACACTAGGAGACTCCGCTCCCCCTTCCCAGAATAGAAGACATCCAGAGCCCAGTGTCAGCAAGTTTAGCAGCTGTGGGAAGTGTTATCCTTTGAGCAATCAGTAATTAGCCTGGTTGAAAGGCCAGAGTCCTCGTGGCTAATGAGTAGCTCGAGATGAGACCTACAATCTCCTGACCCTCTTTAAGCCTTGCTGGTGGCTTCCAGAGGCTTCCTGGATTGCTCTCACCTTTATGCCAGCTCCCAGTGGCCTTCTGTCACGGGAGCTGGTCCTGTCCAGCAGACCCAAAGCTCACGATCACTCCTGCCTGGTCACCTCTGGTTTTGTCTTGTTGTTCCTTGGACCTCTTGCCCTCCACGCTGCTCTCAACCACCTGTTTCCATCACCTTCCACATCCCTGCTCATTTCCAGTCTCCAGCCTACCCGTCCACAGCTGCCACGTCTGGAACTGCTGTCTCTGTGACCAGGGCTGGCCTTGGTCACTGCTGGTTGAGGAGACATTGTAGGGTCACTGCTGGAGGCAGAGGGAAGTGGTTGATGGTGGTTGATGATGGTGTTTGGTGGGTCGGCTTCTGATGGATGGAGCTAACTCCTGTGCCTCCAGCCCCTCTTAATCTTGCCGTCAACCTGGAAAAAGATAGGGCTCACCTTCTGGAGAGCTCACCTTGACCATGTGAGCACTGATTTTTGGGTTTGGCTCATGCTGAGGGACTGTGAAATCAGCACAGGGCAGAAGATTCAGCCAGGGGAAGAGGTTGATGAGGCGGCAGTTGCTCCTCTGTGCAGATACTTCGTGCATTCAGCCACTGGTTCCCCAGGAGAAGGACAGAAAATGAAGGCACAGCGGGATTAACGGATTTACCTGAGGCCTCTGGAGCCTCCTTTTCCCTTGTTTCACCTATTAAGTATCTCTGCTTCCCTGCCTTGCAGACAGTGACTTCTTTTCCTTCAGAGGTGTTCCAGGCTGGGAATATTCACAGCCCTGTGTTATCTGGTGTCAGCAAAGAGATGGGAACATTTTGGACTGAAGTCAGTTGATTTATTGTTCCTGATTCCGAGAGCAGCCCAGAGTATGACGGGATGGGATCTTCTCATTTGCCTTCACTTTTAGTGGGAGTGGAGTGAAGAGGGTCACAGGAGTTTGAGGTAGTTACCTTTCTTTTTTTTAACCTTATTTTTTCTTTTTTTTCTTTGGTGGTGTTTTTTTTTTTTCCTCTTTTCTTTTCTCTCTGAAGGTGGTTCCTCCCCTTTCCAGGATGATGAGAACAGCAGTGGGAGATTTATCCTTGAGAAGGGAAGGATTCAGAGGGATCTAAAGCAGCCGTGCAGTACCTATGAGGAGGTTATAGAGAAGAGAGCCAGACTCTTTGGAGCAGTGTATGGTGAGAAGAAGAGAGACAACAGGTATAAGGTAAGTTAAGAGAAGCTCAGGCTGGTGATAAGGACACACTTTTTTCCACGAAGGCAGCCAAGCATCAGCAGCTTGCCCAGGAAAGCTGTGCTGTCTCCATCCTCTGAGGTTTTCAGGCCCCAGTGGACGATGAGGTCTTGCAGTTGACCTTGCTTTGAGCAGAAAGTTGAACTAGCGACCTCCTCTGACATGGAAAACTCTGCCACTCTATGCTGAGGCCAACATTCCAGGACTGCTCCACCTCCTCACGCCATGAACTCCAAAGCGGCTTTTTGGGTTCCTGAAGGCTGGAAGTAGGTGGCTGAACCATGTCTAAGGCCATGGATCACCATGCAGTGGCTTCACAGAATCATATAATAAAATCCTGGAATGGTTTGGTTTGCAAGGGACCTTAAAGTGCTTCCCATTCCACTCCCTGCCGTGGGCAGGGACATCCTCCACTAGACCAGGCTGCTCAGAGCTCCCCCTGTTCTGCACCAGGCCATGGGATTTGATAGAGCCCACACCCCACCCATGGCATCTCCTGGGCATGTGTCACACCCCAGGATTGTCCCAGGTATCAGGGCGAAGCAGAAGGAGAATCACAAGGTCTGGCAGCCGCCCAGCTGTCCCTGAGCCAAAGGGGCCCAGCGGGATGCCCAGAGATGCACTCCTGCCATCCCCTGCTGTGCTGCAGGCCAGTCTGGAGCACTCGGGGCCTCGGGGGAGCAGAGGGAGGCTGCAGTGGTTGAGTCAGTGCCTCTGAGCTCAGACCCGTAACAAACCTGCGGGCCACAGTGGCTGATGTGCCGCACAGCCACGGTTCCTCCCTCTTTTCTGTGACCTCTTTGCAAGGCAGCTTTTGGCGCTGAGGTTCACATCCTCTCCAGATCTGCTGGCTATGGCAGAAGGAAACTGGCTCTGCACAAGCTCCCCAGCTCCACATGCGCTTCCCTGCAGAGGAGACGGAGAGGGCTAAAATTGCGGTGTGCTGGTTGCTCCTGCCAGCAAGGCAAACCTCACCTGGGGGATGCTCAGGGTTCCTTCAGCTTGTGCAGCTCCCCTTTGGGATGCACGCTGCTTTGAGTGGGGAGTGCCAGCTCTTTAGCAACTCGACGTCCAGAAAAACCTGCAGTCACAAAACTAAATATAGCCCAAGAGAGGCCGTGAATATGGTGACGCAGTCTGGAAGTGGTTCCTGGCTGTTCTCCAGCAGCTGGGAGCAAGGCATGTGGCTTTGGCTTTTTAGGGGCAGTGGTGTGCAGGGGAGGTGGGGGCCAGGGCTTGGCAGCACGGTGGGCTCAGGGGGGGACTTCATCCTCCTGTGGCCCCGAGCACAGGCTGGTGGGGTGAGGCAGCACACGTGGTGCCACTCGTGGTGTTTGGGGCTGGGAAGGGGTTTCAGTGGAACAGAGACCTGGTCCAGGACTCACTCAGCTGGAACTCCCTGGTAGGTGGGACTTGGAGAAATCTTGCTGTGGAGATTTGTGTGGTTTGGGACCTCCTTTAGCCCTTAAACAACAGTGCTGGCACTCCTGTGAGGGTCACAGGCAAGGCTCTGGTCTCACCCCCCGGGTTCCTCCAGCCTGAGGACTGTAGGGTCTCCTGGGCTGTGAGACCTCATCAGAAGGGATGCACAAACCATCACCACCACTCGTGGCTCCAGCAAGGCCAAACCAGGAGGAGCAGAACACAGCAAGGAGCCAGGTAACCTCCACCCACCTACAGATTGCTGGGAAGGCAGCTGGCCGAGTGCTGGACACCTCAGGCTGGACACCATGCTCAGCCAGGGTCTCCCTCCTGCACGGGGAGGCAAAGCTGGATCTGGCTGGGTGCTGGAGTCACTGGGGACTGACACCTCAGCGCCTGGCTGCCAAGTGGGAACCTCAGGAGCCATTTCCAGGATGAACTGTAGGTTAATTTGGCAGGATTCTGCCCACCCGGCCTTTTGGGGTGTGCCCGAGTGTGCTCACCCTGGTCAGACACTCAGTGTGCACCCCAAAGAGGGAAATCTGCCCTTGAGCCTTGCTGCAACCTGTCCTCATGGAGGGGATCCTGCAGAGAGCCAGCTCCTGAGCCAAGGGAAAGGCAGGATATTGGCAGAGCTGGCCCTCACGTCCACAGTGTGCTGGGAGCTGCAGTCATCACCCCGTCACGTCTGGGTGTGCAACCTCGCCTGCAGTTGCTTTCCCTTGGACGATCTTTGCCACGATAACAGCTTGATTTTAACTCTGGAACCTACTGATGGGAACCAGAATCAGCTTCTGATCTGCCCCACTATTTCTCTGAATGATTCTCATGCCCAAAAATCCTGGGCGAGGCTGGGGAAGGCAGCAGGAAACGTCCCACTGTGCTGGGTGGTTCATTGTGAGGACAACCCTGGAAAGCAAGGCATCAAGCTGGGTTTAATGCGCCCCATAGAGCTTGCCACATCCCATTCCCTGACTGCAGGAACAGTCGTGGTCCTCCTCACTGATGTTGGGATGCTGATGGTCAATATTATGGGAAAAAGCATGGGAGGGGTGGGACCTGCACCTGGCCACGGTGACAGAACTGCTCACCCTGTCCCAAACTCTGTCCCAGGTGCCCTCACCGCTCTGCTGGATTCAGGTTTACCCCTTCCCTGCCCATGCTGAGATGCAGATCCAGCCTCCTGTACATCAGAATATTAATCCGTAGGTTTCAGAGAGCTGAAGGAGCAGAGAGAGCCACAGCGGGAGCGCTCGGAAGCAGACGGCGCTGCTGCACGGAAATCTATGCCCAAATGCTCCATATCATATCGTACAGCATATGTCTAGAGACAGGCCAACAAATTCAGACCTGAAAATGTGTATAATTGCCAGGCAGGACTTTGAGCCTGAAAGAGATTCAAAGAAAACCCAATTTCTGTGTGTTTAGAGCAGCGTGGTGGTTTTCGGGGATTCGAGTTTTGTGGGACAGACCCTCCCCTTCCATGTTACTTTAGTCCCAGCAGAGCCTGAAGGTCAAACCCGGCTCACTCACTTGCACCACTTCAGTATTTGCTCGTTTGGCTCAAAACCAGAGCTTGCTGGTCTTAGCACAATACACAACATCACGGAATCGTGGAATATCCTGAGCTGGAAGGTACCCATAAGGACTATCAAACCCATCTCCTGGCCCTGCACAGCCCCATGAATCACACCACAATTCTCACATATTTCCATCTGTTTTTCCATATAGCTCTTTTTGCCTTTTCCTACTCTCTCTGCAGCTTAGTTTTCCCAATCATTGCCCAGAAACTGCCCTGGAACAGCGGAAAATGCTGGTGCCATCGGATTTTACTGCACTCAATGGCACGTGGCCTGGAGCTTCAAGGGAGTCCCCCCAGCCACAGCGACTGATTCCCTGGAGAGCCAGCGCTCTGCCCTCCCTGGTTCCCAGCACAGGTCCTCGGGCAGCAATGCCACCACCCTCTGCTGTCACACACCCCTGTCCCCGTGTTGGGAGCCACCTCGAGGGCAGCCGAGCCTCAAAGCAGCTTTGGGGGTGGCATTTGGTGGCCTGAATGGCTTGTGTGGGCTTCAGAAGTGACCTGAATTGTGGTGTGAGGTGCCCAGGGGGGGCTGGGCTGGGTGCCGTCCCTCTGGTAACACAAGCACCCTCACAGGGCTCCTGCCAGCTCCGGGCTTGCACCAGCAGCAGAGCGATGCCTGGGCATGCCCCAGGCTGGGAAGCACATCCCTCTGTGAGGTCAGTCCCAGTGGGAGTGGGAAACCTCATCCCAGCTTCCCTCTGCACCTCCCATCCCCTTTTCACTGTGGGATCTCCCCTCACATCCCACCCTAAGCTCCCCGGCAGTACCACCAGCCACATCCCCACAGCATCACCTCCCCATTTCCAGTCTCCCATTCCTCGCTTCCAGCACAGCAGGGAGCCTTGGGGGGCTCTCCCTTGCTCTCCTTCTCTTCCAGGAGCCAGGTGAAACCCAGTAGTTTTTAGGATCTGTGTTGGCAGAGAAGAGCGAGCAGATGGTGCCCTAAAATCCCCGCGCCCCGAAGAGTGAGCTAGTGATCATTTGTGAAGCTCTCGAGATCTATTTTTTTCCCAGACCCTGCTGAGCCTGGCGAGGACTATAATTGCAGCCTGGACTGGCTGGAGAGGGCAATACCCGGATGGGCTCCTCGCCTTTCAGGCTGTAATTGGGCCCTGGCGATACAAAGCACAAAGCTCCTTTCCTTCCTGTTTGCCGGGCTCCCTCCGTGAAACCTTCCCCTGCCTGTGCTGGAAAATATGTAAATACCAGGGCACGGGAGAATTGCTCCCTCGTGCCTGCGTCACGTCTGAAATACCCATTAAAAATATATGTTCCAAAAAGAGCACCTCTGCACCGAGCACAAACTCTCCTGGCAGTGGGGGGGCTGTTTGAAGGGAGCGGGAGGGAGCGGATCAAAGGGAGAAGGGACGGCGCGGCTGTCCCAGCTAAATTAGCAGCAGGGGTGGGGGGTTTCGGAGGCTCCGCAGGATCAATAGGACTATCTGGAAATGCCTGGCAGTCACGCAGGAGGCTGGGATTCAGCAGCGGGGTCTGCAGTGCTGTGCTGCGGCTCGGCTGGCTGTGCCAAGCCTGGGGAGGGATGCAGGGAGCCAGGGAAGGGGGGCGAGAGGAGGGGGGAAAGGGGCTGCCGGGCCACGGGCTCGTGCAGCAATAAGCTGGTTTAATGAAGAGCCTCGAGAACATCCATCTCCCCCAGCAGCAGTGGGATGGGGCTCTGGTGGCATCACCTCCCTGCCCCTGTCTGTGAGGTCCTGTCCCAGTTCGGGGTATGGTATGACTGGTGGGGAGAGCAGGGAGTCCGCACACATCCTCCCGGCCCCTCCTCTGCCTCACGGCCTTGGGGCCTGGGAAGATAATTACCCATAAATTTTGTTGCAAAATCTCCCCTTCAGCGAGGCAGGGGACAATAATTTGTCCCAGAGACCCCATGTGATGAAGGAGCTTTTCTGGGCAGCCTGGCAGGGCTTGGAGGGTCTGGGAGGTGATCGAGTCTGATGCCTCTGGTCCTGGTCTCCTCCAGGAACACCCTTGGGGATGTGCCTGGGGCTGGGGGAGCCACAGGGCTCTCAGGCTGGGCACTGGGATCTCTCGCAGCTCCAGCCGGTGAGAAAGGGCAACCCACAGAGACATTTTCTTCTTCTTCAAAGGAATTCAGTGTTTGGCTGGAGCGTTCAAAGGAGATTTAAAAAGAGAAGATAAAAAAGAAAGTTAAAAGCTGCCCAGCGAGGGGTGGAAGCGCGAACGTGGGGAGAGATCAGGGGCAGCGCCGGCAGCAAAGCAATGGCAGGACACCGAGAGAAGATGAGGAGAGCCTTCATCCCACGGCTGCCCAGCCAGGGCACTGATTCCCATCCTCCAGCATCTGCATCTGTTGCGGCCATCTGCAAGCTGGGTTTTGGCACTTCCAGAGCCCTGGAGAGCCCTGGCTCTGCGGGAGGAGTGGGGCTGGAGGCAGCGGTGCTGGGTGACTGTGCTGGGAGCAGGGAGCCGTGCCTGGGGGACTGGGACCAGCCGCGTGGGAAGGGTGGGATGAAGCAGGGACGCAGAGCAAGACACCGGGAGGGAAAATGTTAATCAACTGCAGTGCCTCCGTGAAAGGAGCCAAATGTAAATGAGATAATTAAGCTATTATTTAAAGCCGGGAGACGGTGGGGACAGGCCCGGGGTGGCCGGACTGCATTTTAATCAGCTGCCTGGCTGGGGCTGTGGAGCCCGTGCTGGTGGTGCCCCTGCCTCTGCATCCCTGCCTCTGATTCCCTGCTTCTGCATCCCTGCCTTGGCTGCCAGGCTCCTGGGTTACGGAACAGCCCCTCTGTGAGCCACGTCCCCTCTGCCCAGCCACTGCCATCCCACGCCCCCAGGTATCCTGCCAGGTCAGGGGGCGAGTGGTGCAGGTGTGGGGGTATCTACACCTGTGTTACCACCTTTCTGTGGGGTTTTGTTTAGGCTGCAGGAGCCCCTCTGGTGCCTCAGTTTACCTGCTCTCGCTGGTTTGGATACTAAAAGCTTGTAATGAGAATGAGCAGTGCTGGTGAGGATAAATCCACCCAAGGAAAAGCAGAATTTAAAAGCCCCAGTGGCGTTGGCCAGACTGGCTTTTGGGAGCCTTTTTAAACTGTCTTGTGTGGAGTTACCAGGTGACCAGAAGAAGTCTAAGCAGTTGCCCTGTGGCTCAGTTTCCCCACCTCTGGAAGCAGCACTGAGGTTTGGAGAGGCTCTCAGCACAGCGGGGAGCTCCATGGTCACTTGTGAACTGCCGTGAGCCAGCAAATGGGGCAGAACAGGGTTTTCTTCCTTCATTTCTTTGTTTTGGTCAGGGATGGAAAAGAAAACTATGTCCAAAGCCGTCCACGACAAGGGGCGTGAAGACATTTTGTCCCATGTTATCGGGACCATCCTCGCTGGTGGTGGAAGATCCGGCTCCTGGAAGCAGAGACCTCTGAGCAGCAGGGGGAAAACGGATGGCTGTTCACTCCTTTTCTCATATATCAGCCGGGATCTGGGTGAAACACGGTTGGCAGGGGCCGGGTTCAAAGGAAACCCGAGGAGATGTCTGTTCCGTGGAGCATCCTTCAGGAGAGCTCCGTGCTGCAGGGGGAGCGGGTGCTCCCACTTCGCATGGGAGGGGTGAGAGTTCAAAGACACGAGGAAAAAGCCCATGGAGAGCTCTTAAGGAGAAAGGCAGCACCTCTCTAGCTCAGAAAACCCTGCTCCATGAATGTCTGGAGATGAGGGGAGCGAGCAAATGTTACACATGCCAACCACATTTGTAATCGCTTCCCCGGGCACCTGGCACCAGCCCCGATGGAAAAGGGGGACCAGGTTAGACGGATCCTCCCGCCTCTTTACAACACAGCCCTTACCTTTCGAGAGGCTTTCTTACTGTATGGTTAAATGGGAAATTAAAAGCCTGATCCAGAGTGGCTTTCAAGTGCCTTGCTCTTCTTTAGGTACCTCATTCCTGCAATTTCCATTCCTTCGCAGGGCTGGGCCCTTAAATCCTGAAGACACTTCAGAAAACGCTATCCAGCATCCCATCTTAGCAAAGGATTATTCCAGCTAGTCCATGGACCTCTGAGCATCCCGGTAATGCGTGGGCTGGTCCTGTGCCCTGTCCCTCCTGGGGCTGCCAGAGGTGGTGGCAGGATGCCGTGGAAGGGGTTGGTTTTCCCAAAGCACGCTGCTGGGGAGCACCACGCCGACCTACCCAAGCGTGAACCCAGCCTCCCGCTGCTTTATCTGCCCAAAGCAGCAGGGTTTTTTTCCCTTCTGTCCACCCAGGCAGCCAGGCTGCAGCTGCCTCCCCTCTCCTGGGCCTGTGGAGGTCCTGGGGAGGTGCAGTCGGACTGATGCCTAAAGGAAGGCTACCTGGAACAGAGGCTGGACAGAGTTAAAGAATAAAATAGATATTTATTGAAAGGCCTTCACAGGACACACCCTGGGAGTACAAAAGTCTGGCCAAGACCACACCTAAGATGCACCCCCAAGATGGACCCCGGGTCACTCATTCTCACCCTTTTTATAAGTTTTGGCCCATTTACATATTCGGGCCAACTGTCCAACCACAGCTTCAGTCCACGCAGTCCCATCCTGTCGGACTGTCCCCTCTCAATCCGTGGCTGTTTACATTCTTGGGGTCTGAAGCTGCAAATGTCCTTGGTTCTTCGGGCTGGAAACGGTGTGTTTTGTCCAGCCAGGCCAGGAGAAGAACTGTTAGCACTATACATGAAGCCCAGAGTTACAGACACACTAACGCAGTATAAAATCTAAAAAATATGAAAGTTAAAACTAAAGGTATCAGGACTATAAATTCTTGGCACCAGCACCGCTGCGGTGGTGCTGCAGGTTCGTTTGTACGCTTGTTGTGTGCACGGGCAGGCATGGCCTTCGCCGACTGGGGAATGGGTTTGCACCCTTGTGTGTCCATTTCCTTCCCCCCAGCTCTCAGGTGAGGTGAGTGCCCTCAGCTCTGCCAGAGGGGTGTGATCACGGAGTGTGTCCAGGCCCCCGATCGATCACCGAGTGTCTCCAGGGCTCAGATCTCAGTGGCCCTGGGCAGGATCACACAGGTTGAGCTTGGCAGCTGTGCTGGAAGTGCTTTATAGCTCCAAAATAATTTGAGGAATGAAGAAAGCAAATTCCCTGTGATTTATCCAACCAATCCCAGAGTGATGAGGAGGAGTTCGGGGTCGCACGTGGCACAGGGGTTGCAATGCCTCAGTCTGAACTGGCCGTTGGATGATGTGAAAAGAGAGCACAGGAGGTAAAATGTGTGGCTCTTGGGAGTTTATTTGCCACAGGAAACAATTTGCATTTCTGTTTCCTTCTGCCTGGTATTCACAGGCAAGACAAAATTAGCCAACCAACCTTTCTCTGAGCTCTGAGATTTACTGCCCTGTGACTCAACTTCCCCAATTGGGATCTAGGGAGAACAATCCTTTCTTTCCAGTCAGCAGTGTGGGAAGCTTTGTGCACCTCCTCCTTCAGGCAAAGCTCTGTCCAGAGCATCCAGATGGGAAGAAACTCTGCACCTGCGTGTCTTTAATCCCAATTCCAGGACTGAGTGTTTTGCAAACTGCTGGTGAGTATGTCCTAGGACCATGCACATGCTGGGGACAAGAGGAGATGCTGATGGCACAGCCCCTCTGGAGAGCACAAACACAGCCTCGTGCCTTCATTCCTTGGGGCCAGCAAGGGCCCGAGCACTGAACTCATGGATTCATTAATTGGAAAAGCCCTCTAAGATCATCGAGTCCAACCATTCAGCCAGCACTGTCAAGGCCACCACCAAACCATGTCCCCACGTGCTGCAGCTATGCATTTTTTGAACACCTTCGGGGATGGTGACTCCCCCATTTCCCAGGACAGCCTGGTCCAGCGCCTGAGAACCCTTCCAGTGGATCCCAGGGCACGGTGGGATGCTGAAGGACATGTTGCAGATCTCAGGGGAAGCTTGGCAGTGCCTTGGCGTCTCTGGCTGTACAACCCCAGGTGGGCAACCTTCATTTCTAGAGGTCCCCGTGCAGATATCTTGGGGTGGCAGAGGTGACTCCTCACCTTATTGTGCCTGTATTGAGCAGAGGAGGGAGCTCCCCTGTCCTGAAGCTCAACACCATCCTGGAGAGCTTTCTCACATCATCTCCCCTGGGGTGGAAGTGTGACTGTGAGGTGGCCAGGGCTGAGTGGGACTTGGTGGCACTACCAGGCTGGATTCATGCCTGGAGGGGCAAAGCTTGGTGCCACAGCCTGCAGTACTGGCACAGCTTAACAGGCTGCCAGCAAAGCTACTGGCACCACTGGCCCCTGGTCTGGGCAGTGTGCTGGGGGCTGGGGGGGCTTTCACAGCCTGCACAGTGATTCCAGGCAAATCCGCCTCAGGATGAGACAAAATCAAATAAAAAAGCGACTCAGTGCCCCGAGCACGTGTGAAGTTGTTTTCTCAAGGGTTTGTCCAAACGCCGAAGTTCCCATTCTCCCAGCAGGAAGAGGAGAGAAAAAAATGCCAGGCACAAAAGCCTTAGGAGCAGTCACTGGCTGGCGTGGGTGGGAAGGGGGCCAGGCTGGGCACCGTGCGGTGGCAGTAATTTTCCACACGCGGTGGATTAGGTGAGACTCTCGGTCAGGAGTGAATTCTGGTTTTTTTCCCCTTCTTCCCCACCTCCAGAGACCGGTGTTGGATGGGAGCCCGGGAGAGGCGAGATAAAGGTCTTCTCTATCAGACAGCTGTTGAAAGATCTCAAATGAAGAGGCAGGCATCGCTCAGGAGCCATTCAAGACAGCAAATGTGAAGGGTAAACTGCATAACAGGTACTATTTGTTGCCTTGAGAGGCCTTTGAAAATACATCCTCTCCCAGCTGGGCAGCTCCCCTGACCCCCACCTGCCTGGGGCTCTCCAAGCCTCGGTGAGCTGCTGCCCTGGTGGGTTGGCTCTGCAGCTGCCTCACCAGCTAGAGCTGGGAGAGCATTATTTCACATCCATCAGGAGGTAGGAAAGGGGTAATCATTCACTGGGGTGAGAGAACCTCCAATTCTCCCTCCATCCCTCCTGCGGTCCTCAGGTAGGGATGGGGTAACCATCCGCCAGGGTGAGGGGACCTTGGACCCTCCCTCCATGCCTCCCGCAGTGCCCAGGGCTGGTGGCTGCCCCGGGGGATGTGCAGCAGAACCCAGCTCATCGCCCAAGCTCGCAGGCAGCTGGCCCTGACCCTGTCCCATGTCTCAGGCTGGACACATCCCGGAGCATGGCCGACTGCCCCCTCCCCAAGCTGTTCCTGCCCCTCCTGCTGTGCCCGGGTCGGGCGCGGGGCACGCACCGTGGTCCCGGCCGTGGTGTTGTTGGCACGCCGCGGTGTGTCACGAATCTAATCAGATCTCACGCTCCAGGGAGCAATTCGCTTCACCATGGGAAAGCGGGAGACGCCTGCGCCGGGCCTCGCACGTGGCTCCCCGCCTGCGGCGCTGTGCCCAGCGGGGCACCGAGGGCACGGCTGGGGACGCTGNTATCCTATTGCATTCCACCCCATCCCCTCTGTTTCATTCCTTGCCATGCCATGTCATGCCATCTCATTCCATCTCTTCCTTTCTGTTTTATTCTGTCCCATCCCATCCAATCTGATTCCCCATTTTATCCCATTCTGTTCCCTCCCTTCTTTTGTCCTGTCTCCTCTCATGCCATGCCATGGATTCCATCCCCTTTGTTTTAGCTTTTACTATGTCATACCATCCCATCCCTTCTGTTTTATTCTGTCCCATCCTTCCCCCTCTGTTTTATCCCTTCTGATCCCATCCCAGCCAAGCCCATTCTCTTTGCTGTCCAATCCTGTTCAGTCCCAAATGTCATCTCCCACTCCATCCCATTCCATCATCTCCTGCCCATATCATGCTTGTCCTGTCCAGTCCTATCGTCCCTCCAGCAACAGCTCTGTCACTGTCTGCACCTCCCAGTGACCAATCTTGTGCAATCCTCTGGTCCTGTTTCTTCTCCATCCCAGCCCTGTTCCTGCCGGGTGCACATCCCGCTGTGCCAGCCACGCCAGAGGCAGGAGGTGGAGTGGCAGAGCAGAGCCAGGGCACCGTCCCTTGGCTGTCACAGCTCACACCCACTCTTATGTTGGGCATGAAGGACAGCCAGGACCCAGTCTCTGCTCTCTTGTGACCAGTGACAGGACCCAAGGGAGCAGCTGGAGTAGTACCTGGGGAGGTTTAGGTTGGATGCCAGGAAAAGGTTTTCCCCCAGAGCGTGGTGGGGCACAGAACAGGCTCCCCAGGGAATGGTTACAGCTTCCAGAGCTCGAGAAGTTTTGGACAATGCTCTCAGGCACGGGGTGGGATTGTTGGTGTTGTGCTGTGCAGGGACAGGAATTGGACTCAATAATCGTTGTGGTCCCTTACAACCCAGGATATTCCATGTTTCTGTGACCTCAGGGTGAGCCAGTCCCAGAGTGTCTCTCTGGCATGAATCCCCCCCAAGACCTTTTCCTTACAGCCCCTGTCCCACGTCTGCCTCTTCCTTGGGTCATTTTGCATGTACCCACCAGAAGTCATGGACAAATGTCAAACAGAGGCTAATTTATCCCAAATTAAGTGGCCAGGGTCCAAGTGTGAACTGCTTGGAGTGCAGTCCTAACCCTGGAGAAACTGGGGACCAGGCTCTTGCAGGTGTTGGGCTACCTTTGGGGTTTTTGCAGTTACTGAGGGAAAGGATCCAGAGCTGCCCTTGACTCAGCCATTTTATAGCATCTCCTGAGCTCAGTGAAGCTGGCGCTAAACCTCGGTCGCTTTGATCATGACAAATAGGAGCTGGAGAGCCAAATTCAGTGCAAAGTCAGTGCCTGTCTGTGGGGCTGCTGCTTTTCCTGGTTTTAGATGCCGATTTGGTGTGTGGCTGGTGGCTCTGCCACCCACGCTGCTGGGGCCAGGGTGGTNGCGGGGCAGGCACGTGCGGCGCTGGGCTCTGCCCCGAGCCGGGAGGCACTGCTGGGACACCCTAGTGTGGCCACAGGGACCTGGCTCCTAGGAGGATTTCCTGTCTCCTTCATCCCGTCCATCCCATCCCATCCCATCCCATCCCATCCCATCCCATCCCATCCCATCCCATCNCTCTTTGCTGTCCAATCCTGTTCAGTCCCAAATGTCATCTCCCACTCCATCCCATTCCATCATCTCCTGCCCATATCATGCTTGTCCTGTCCAGTCCTATCGTCCCTCCAGCAACAGCTCTGTCACTGTCTGCACCTCCCAGTGACCAATCTTGTGCAATCCTCTGGTCCTGTTTCTTCTCCATCCCAGCCCTGTTCCTGCCGGGTGCACATCCCGCTGTGCCAGCCACGCCAGAGGCAGGAGGTGGAGTGGCAGAGCAGAGCCAGGGCACCGTCCCTTGGCTGTCACAGCTCACACCCACTCTTATGTTGGGCATGAAGGACAGCCAGGACCCAGTCTCTGCTCTCTTGTGACCAGTGACAGGACCCAAGGGAGCAGCTGGAGTAGTACCTGGGGAGGTTTAGGTTGGATGCCAGGAAAAGGTTTTCCCCCAGAGCGTGGTGGGGCACAGAACAGGCTCCCCAGGGAATGGTTACAGCTTCCAGAGCTCGAGAAGTTTTGGACAATGCTCTCAGGCACGGGGTGGGATTGTTGGTGTTGTGCTGTGCAGGGACAGGAATTGGACTCAATAATCGTTGTGGTCCCTTACAACCCAGGATATTCCATGTTTCTGTGACCTCAGGGTGAGCCAGTCCCAGAGTGTCTCTCTGGCATGAATCCCCCCCAAGACCTTTTCCTTACAGCCCCTGTCCCACGTCTGCCTCTTCCTTGGGTCATTTTGCATGTACCCACCAGAAGTCATGGACAAATGTCAAACAGAGGCTAATTTATCCCAAATTAAGTGGCCAGGGTCCAAGTGTGAACTGCTTGGAGTGCAGTCCTAACCCTGGAGAAACTGGGGACCAGGCTCTTGCAGGTGTTGGGCTACCTTTGGGGTTTTTGCAGTTACTGAGGGAAAGGATCCAGAGCTGCCCTTGACTCAGCCATTTTATAGCATCTCCTGAGCTCAGTGAAGCTGGCGCTAAACCTCGGTCGCTTTGATCATGACAAATAGGAGCTGGAGAGCCAAATTCAGTGCAAAGTCAGTGCCTGTCTGTGGGGCTGCTGCTTTTCCTGGTTTTAGATGCCGATTTGGTGTGTGGCTGGTGGCTCTGCCACCCACGCTGCTGGGGCCAGGGTGGTGCTCTGTGAATCCAGAGGAGCCTTGGGGTGCTGGTGGGACTGGTCCTGCCTGTGTCTTCACTGGCCTCTGTGGAAGGAGCTGGCCTGGGGGATGCTGAGGGTTGGTGTGTGGGACTCCCCTGGTGTTGACTGATGGCAGAGCTTGTGCTTTTCACTCGCTGATTGTGTCTTCCTGGGCAGGAAGATACACTAGGGTGGGTAGCTGTGGCGGGGGGTCACGGAGTGGCTGTCCTGGTTTTGGTGGGTGGGGGTGGGGGCCCAAATCTCTGTGAGGGCACTGGTGGCCCAGGACACGCAGCCTCTGGCCTCCTCAGTTATGCCTGCCCCTTCAGAGGCTCAGCTGGCTTTGTGGCCGGGTGCAAGGCACGGGACCCTGCGTGGGGCTGGGAGCCGCACTGAAGAACGGCCCAGGAACGTGTTTGCCAGCCCCTGGGCTGAAGGAGCCGTACCCAAGTGCATGGAGCTCTGCAGGCACCAGCGTCAGGTCTGCGGGTCCTCTGGAAAGACAGACAAGCTGGGATGTCTGACTGGGAGGTGCTGGGACCGTATGAACCCTGTTCCCACCGCACCAGCACAGCTGCATCCCCACAGAGGGACATCAGAACCCCGAGCCCCGCGGGGCGAGCATCCGGCACAGGCGGGGAGCGTCGGGAGCAGGCGGTGGGATGCGGGCGGGGGGAGGCAGCCATCCGCTCCCCGCTCCCACTGTGCCTCGCTCTACTTGCCGCGGTCCCCAAGCTCCCTTCCCTTCCCCTCCGCTGCCTTTTATGCAGCTCGCCCAAGGCTCCAGGGCCTGGGGATCTTTCCAGGCTTCCCCAGCTGGGGTTTGGCAGCTCTAATTTTAGGCACTTCGCAGTTTTGCTTTCTCGCTGCTCGGTTGAGGAAAAGCGCTTGTGCAGGGAGGCGAGCCTGGCCCTTCCCCACCACTGCTGGCTTTTTCTTTGTCTCTCTCCCCGGCTCGCTCCCGCCTGGTGCCTGCTGCTCCGAGATGCCGGTGGACATTAATAAGCCCCTTTTAAAAGCTGGAGCTCTTGCAGGGGTGCAGAGTGGGGACGCACGTTGAGCCAGGGCCCCTCCAGACCTGCTGCTGCCCCATGGTGACGGTGTCCAGACCGCGGTGGGACACCCCACTCCCCCACAAAATCACTGGGAAGGGCTGCGGTCCAGGCTGGGAGGCTGCAGGCTCAGAGGAGAGCCCAGCCAAGGACATCAGGCTGGCCACGGTCACCCAGCACCTTTCAGTCCTGAGGAATCTCCGGGAAGAAGCTAGGGAATGCTTTGATGCAGGAAACCCCAAAACTAAACATGGATCCAAAAAAAAGTGATCAGATCAATCCATGCACAGAAAACCCAGCAGGAGCTAATCCAGCCCTCAGGTCTCTGTTGGCAGCCTGTTAGAGCTGCTGCTGGATATGACCCTGGACCTGGTCAGCCTGGGGCTGAGGCAGGACAGCTGGTGAGTTCTAATTCCAAATCCAAGCTAAGGACAGCCCTGTGGGACACGGGATTTTGCCCAAAGTCCTTGTTATGCAATTTGGACACAAAAGTGGAACATCTCCCTCCTCACATCCTCAGGGATAGTATCTTCTGGGGAAGACAAGGAGAATTTTTTTTCCCAGGGAAGTGAAAAATCAGGTGAGGAGGTGGCAGCAGCTGGGAGAGCAGGATGGGCTTACTGGGATAGATCCTTCCCACACAGGGGACGCACTTGGATTTTGTCCGTTGTACCCAATGAGCTTTCGTCCTCTGAAGGGGAATGACCAGGGCTGGAGCTGTCTAACTGGATTGCGAGCTGCCTGCTCCTGAAAGGGCTCTGCATCCCATTATCCAGAAACCTGTTCATGGCACATGGCTAATTCAGGCAATTTCCGACGCGTTTATGCTGCCGACATAACAACCAACCCGCCGGCCTCAGCCGGGGCTGGAGCCCCGTGCCACGGGCAGCAATCTGCAAATCAGGCTCTGAGCGCTGGCCCTGCAGCCGGGGTGGGGTCGGGGCGGGCGGCAGGACCCGCGGAGGGCACGGCGTGCCCGTGTGCTCTCCCTGCCTGCGGAGACGTGCGCTGGCAGGGTCCCCAAGGAAGCGCTGCCCTGCAGGTGATAGGAAGCTTAACTCCCCCCCCTCCCACGCTGGCACCCCTCTTGTCACAGGTCCGCAGGACCCAAATCCAGCCTTATCAGAGGTCCGCAGCGCCAGAGAGGGGCCCAGCTGGCTCCCCTCGCCCTCTCCGCTCCCCATCGCTCACGCGGAGCGGTGGGTGGACGTGGCTCTGGCTCTGCTTCGCTGCCAGATTATTTCTGGGCACCGCCGCAGACGGACGCGGCAGGGAGTGCGCGGCTGCGAGCCGTGCCGGGGGTGCCGCGGGGGGCACGGCCGTGCCGGCAGCTGCGGGCCGGGACCTTCCCCGCTGTGCCCTCCCGGCATGCTGTCCCCACGGGCGGCCGCGTGGCCGCCCGGTGCCGTGGGTTGGCTGCCCGCTGACACCGCCGTCCTCCCCCTCCTCGCCGCCGGCTGCGAGCGCGGTGCGTCATCCGCCGCTCCGCTAATTCGGGGGCAACTATTTTGCGCCTGCGACGGATCACGCCATGCGCCGCGCCAGGGCCCCCGCGCTCCCCGGCCCAGATGCCCCCCTCCCACCTGGCCCGCTTCCCCCTGCCTCCCGTATCCAAGGAGAGGGATCAGCGGCGGGCGGGGGGAAGCGGGGCTCTGACGCAGGGCTCGCACCGCCGCTAATCACCCCGCGCCAGGAGCGGCTCCAGGCCCCCCTCGCCTCCACCGTCACGGCCGCGCTGACCCCGTGCACGCAGGGTCAGGGACCCGGGGCTGATTCGGGGCTGAGCGCGGCTGTCACGTTCCCTCGGCAGACACGGTGCAGCTGCCGCTCGCCGGGAGCCGCGGGGGCTGCTCCGGGGTGGCCGCGTTCCCCCGGGGGTGAAGCTGCTCCGCAGACACCCCGATGCCCGTGGGCTCCTCGGGGGATGGCAGCCAGGCGCAGCACGGGGGTTTGTCCCAGGGGAAAGGGGGGTGAAGGGCTGTGCCTGCTCCGGGGTCTCCTCTCCGTGTCCCGCACGAGGGCTGGGGAGCATCTGTCGGGATGAAGCACGCACCCGGCAGGATGGAGAGGGATCGCCGTGCTCAGCTGAGCTGCGTGCACGGGAGGGGCGAGGCGGGCGCCCACCCAGCGCTGGCTCCACGGCGCATCTGTGGGATGCCCGGGCTGGATGCGCGGATGGGGTCCCGTGCCCTTCGGAGAAGATGCGCGTGTGGGAGTTTGCCTCGGGGTGAGCTGTTCAAGCAGAGCTTTTCCTCCTCGAAACCCCCACGCTCCGCGCTCCCGACACGGCTGGCACGCTGTTGGTGCGGGCAGAGCTGGCGCAAGGGCAGCGGCGGTGGGGGCATTGTCCCCAGGTGGGCACAGAGCTGCGTGTCCCCGGGCTTTGCGTGCGAGGCTGTGCTGGGCGCTGGAGCTCGCAGTCACACGCAGGCGGTGCTGCAATGAATCCCGCCAGCACGCCTTGAAGCTGGGGTTGATTTTCACAAACCTTCCCGGGCTCAGGCGGGGTCTGGAGTCATCCTGCATGGATGGACATGGGAAAGCCAGCTCGTGTGGACGGGCACGCTTTGTGAGGTTATGTATCCCCATCCTTACTTCCAGGTGGGGGCAGGATCGCAGGAGACAGAAAGGAAGGAGAAGGCTTGGAGGCATTCACATTCCTGGTGGGACCTCAAGAAACGTCCCTAAAGCACCCGCAGTCCCTAGGGATACAGGTGGGGGGACGCACATTCCCTTCCTCCAACACACCGGGGATGCAGCACCTTCTCCACGGCGTAAAATGGAGCAGGATGCGGAGGGAAGAAGGGCTTTGAACAGTCAATTTCCATCGCTGAAAGCTGACAAGTTTAAAACAGCTAATGTGCCCCGCAAGATGAGGCCTTGGGAGATTTACAGCTCTCCTCGGCTGACTGCTCCCATACGGTGTGCATGTCAGCCAGGGAGCCTTTTAAAGAACCAAGATAAAGCTGCAGCAGGGCCGCATTGCCCACCAAATGGATGGCAGAGAGAGAGGAAAGGAAGGAGGGAGGTTGCTGTGTGTGTTTTTTTCCCATCAGGCAGGTGCTGAGCTCATGTCCCCTCCAGCAGCCACCACCATGGAGTTACTCCAGGTCAAGGTCAGAGCAGACCTCTCGGAGCGAAGTTTTCCTAAGCTGGTGCAGGAGGAGGTTTGTGAAATTCAGTAGGACCCATCAGGAGCCCGCTGGGGCGAGTGTCAGCAGATGTGGAGGTGGCTCTAACTCACAGGGATCATTGCATGGTGCCCGTGGAGTGAGGAAGCCCTGGGGATGGGCAAGACCCAGCCTGAGCCCTCTGCTGCAGGCTGGAGGCTGGTGCTGGGCTGGTTGGGAAGGTGGGGAGCAGCCTCCTGGGTGGGTCCAGTGAGAATGCTGGGTCTCAGCAGGACCCCAGCTGGGGTCAGCATCCCTTGGAGGGCTCCCACAACATCCAGGAGCTGCTGCTAAGTCCCTGATTGCTCTGCCTATCAGCTTTCTGTGCCACATCAAAGCCAAGCTGGGATGCTGGGTGCTCCCGAGGGCAGCTGGATCCTCACTCTGACCTCTCTGTCCCTCCGAGTCCTCTGCTGCAGCCAGCAGAACTGTGTGCATGAGCAGACCCATGACCAGCACCGAGTTTTGTGGGGTGTCAGCTGGCCAGGACTGCGGCCAGGGGACCTCGGGCACGTGGGGTGTCATGGGACCTGCTGCCCATCCCCGGCATATTTGTGGTGTCTGCAGCGTGGGAGCCGTGTCCGCTGCCACCCTCTGCCTGCTCTGCCCGGCAGAGACATCAGCACAGCGTGTCAGGGGGCAATTCACCTTCCTCAAGGCCACCAGGAGCACCGGGCTGGAGGCACCGTGTCCTGAGAGCACCTCTGCCCCACACAGGCATGGCACCGGCTGGGATGGAGTCGCTGGCAGGGGATGGCAGTGATCCCCGTTTCCCAGACTGGGCAGGCTGCTGCTTTGGGATCCCCACGTCTGCTGGACTGACATCAGTCCCTCTGCTCTCCACAGCCCAGCTCGGGCCTTCCTGTGTGGAGCAAAGCTGCAGCCACCTCAGCAAGCTACTCCTGCGCCTGAGGATGGCGAAGCTTGAGACAGGCAGGGCTGGAGATCCTCAATCCACTAAACCCTGACCAAACCATCCAGGCAGACCTTTTTTGCCTCCATTTGCTGAGGGGACTGGGAATGGGGGAGCTGGCATGCTTGTCTTTGCATGATGCTTCCTGCAGACACCTCTGAGCAGCTGGTACCCAGGATTGCTGCTGGGGCTGGAGGTTTGGGTAAGGAGACCTTCCCAAAGCCTGAGGGTGATTTTTCTGTGTTCCCAACCCCTCCAAAGCAGAGCTCACCTCCCTGCCTTGGCTGGACTGTGGACAGAGATCCAGTGTGACCTGGCTGTGTCGGGGCTGCAAAACCCTCTCCAGGCTGGTTTTGGGCTCAGTGGCAGCAGCAGGGGCTGCCAGCCGTGACACTCAGGTGCTGGAGTGGCTGCCCTGGGATGGGAGAAGCCAGCCGAGCTGGGGGAAGCACTGCTCTGTGATGCCCATCAGCCTCCTCATCCCACCGAGGGGAAGCAAGACAGGGCAAAGAGTCACTTGCAGGGTGTTCAGCAGTGGGGCATCTGGAAATGCTCTCCGTTGTTTCTGCCTGTCCTGCTGCCCAGCTTTGCTACCCCAGAGGCCAGGTGACCCCCAGCTCCTCTGGACCGGGAAGAATTTTCCATCCCAGCACCTACCTGATGCTGCTCCTGGCAGTGGGCTTTGAGGTGCCATGGTACTGCCTGGCCTCGATGCACCAGGAGCTGGAGAAGCAGCCCCACCCTGGCTCCAGCACCTGGCACGTCTCTGGCTCCTGCAGTTCCTCATGCAGGATGAGCTGGATCCACCGGGGAGGACAAAGCTATGAGGTGCCCTCTGTTCCTGTCCCTCATAGCACCAGCCACAGTGGTGCACCCTGAACATCACCCAGGCCAGTTGCCAGCCCTGACGCTGGGGAGAGGAAATATCATCGCTGCCATGAGATGTTTGAGTGTGTCTCCTCTGAGCCCCCTGCCCTCCGGGGAGCAAAGAGCCCTTTGCCCACCTGGGGGAAGAAGTAGCTGCTCTCTGGTCCTGGCTGACACCTGTGCTGGACACTGGCCAGGCACAGCGCGGTGCTGGGGATGGGGACTGCCCTAGGACACCCTGCAGAGGGTTTGGGGACACACATCCCATCCCCTGCCTGGCCCGGGGAGCTGTCCCATGGCTCCGTTCAGGGCACTGCCCAGGTCCCACACGGGTGCCTGCTCTCCTGGCGAGGTGCTGAGCACGGCCCGGCTCCGGGGGCGGTGGGAAGCGGTGGGAAGCAGCGTCCCCTTATCTCCTCTCCCTTTGTGCAAACACACACGAGCCCTCCTGGAGCCGCCGTGTGATGCCGCCAGCCGGAAAGCCGCAAAGGCGGGGAGGTTGCCCAGCTTCTGTCTCCTTCCCAGCAGGTGTGGCTGGCCCTGCCAGGCAGATGGCTCCGCGCCTGGCAGAGACGAGCGCCGGCGCCAGGAGCAGCTGGCTCCATCCGTACCTGGGCCAAGAGCGGAGATGCTGAGCAGTGCGGGGAGCTCGCAGGAGGCAAACGAGGCAGAGACCTCCCCTGCCAGGCTCAGGTTGGGCCGGGCACCTCTGGGCTCTGCACTCACGTGGGGTGTGCTGCCAGCTCCTGCATCCCGTGGGGACCCAGGGAGAGGTGGTGGCAGGGAGCAGCGGTGCTCTGGAAGTGACAAGTGCCTCTCGGGGACAGCCCCAGAGCCCAGGGCTGATGCAGGAACCTCCAGGACACCTTTGCTCCAGTGAGATCTGCCAGTCGGGCAGCGGGGCCTCTCCTGCACCCTGGAGCAGCTGGGGCCTGGAGCTGAAGAACCCCAGGGTGGCCCCTGCTCTGAATCATCAGCCCCCATCCCAGTTTTGCTCCTTGCTGCCTGGGCTAATGATCTGCTGGGCAATCAACAGACCAGTTGGAAACTCTGCTAGAGCCTGGCCAGGCACTACCTAGTTATTTCTATCCAGCCAAGTGGGGGAAACAGCCCTTTTTCATCCACTGACAGTCACTGTGCTGTTGTGCAGCTCCTGGCGCAGCAGGACAGGCTGAACCAACCCTCAAAAATCAGAATGGAGACAAGAAAATGCCGCTCCCCCCTCTAGGCTGTTCTGTACTGCAGAAGGGGAGCAGCCCGTGTTTTTTTTCCATGATGGCAGCAGTAAGGGGACTGCAGAGGCTCTTGTGCTGTGCTGGCCAGCCATGCCCACGAGGGATCAGCACAGCGGCCTCACGCTGCACAGCGCAGTCTCATTTTCCGTGCAGTTATTAATTCCTCTGTTTGCCAGGCTCTGAGTGGAGGCAGAGAGCAAAAGCAAATGAACCACACCAGGACTGACGGCCCAGGGGCTCAGTGCAGGTCCTGAGCCTGGCGTTAAGGGCTGGGAGAAGCTGTTGCTGGGATCTGGCTTCCCAAGGGGCAGATGAGAGATGGAGGGGGGATGGTCCATGGGAGCAAAGCCTCTGGGCAGGCTGCTCCCATCACCCAGGCTCCTCCATCCTCATCTTGCAGCCGGCGCTGGAAGTGGAAGTTTTGAAGTCATGCACGGAGCTGTTTGCTTGGTATTTCCTGCCCCCGAGAACAGGAAGCAGCAGCGAAGCCCAGGAGGGAGCTGCTCTTGGGAGAATTCCAGCCTGACACATTCTGATCCCTGCCTACAGGAAAGGGGGAAAGCTCCGCGCTCTTTCCCTCATCCCTGTGCCCAGTGCTGGGAGCTGATGGGCCCAGGTTGAGGCCAGCTTGGATGTGGGGATGTGGATTGCACAGAAACGTGGCAGTTTGAATGATTTTCCATTTCCCTCTCCCTTGTACCACTCTGACCTGGACCTTGTTTGCTCGGGCTCTAGGACAGAGGCTGGCTCGCGAGCTGCAGTGTGAGAAATGGCTGCAGTGATGGCTGTGTGTCCACCCAGCTGTCCCACGGCTGTCCTGCTCTCCAGGGACTGCCCTCTTGGCCCCATGAGCTGCAGGTCCACTCTTATCTCCCCTCCCCTGCCAGATCTGGAGCAGCATCTCATTGCCCTCCCAAAACCCCTCCTGTTTTTGAGGACTGGGTCCATGCTGGGCACCACCAGCCCTGCTCAGAGGCTCCCTCAGCCCATCAGGGCTTGAGTGCAAAGCCTGAGGTTGTCCCCTGCCCTGTGCCACCTGGATCAGCGAGGTCCCTGCCACAGGACTGTGTTCCCCTCCCCAGCGTCGCTGCTCGTGGCCAGGGGAAGGGCAGGTTGGGCTGGTGCCTGGTGACAGGCGAGGGCTCTGTCACGGCAGGAGTTACTCCCACCAGGACTGCCAGCGTCTGTTGCTGGCAGATCATGGCAGCAGTCTCTGAGGAACGTGAACAGCACATTATTAACGATCTTTTAAAGAGCTGCCAGTGTGTCCCGGGTCCCTGTTTATTTCTGCATATGGCCTGTCCCCCGCTGAATGCAGCATTCATAGGAGGTGTCATCTCAGCTTAAGGGGGTCTATTACTTACCCCAATCAAACTCCTGCAGTAGGTGATTCCTCCTCTGGCCAAGGACAAAATCCCACAGAAGGAGAGAGTTTATCCTCCCTTTAAATCATCCCCGCTTTTGTTTTCCTCCTCCTGCGGGATGCATTTTTGCAGAGTGGATGTTGGATCGAGGGTGTCCAAGCTGGAACACACTGGTCTCTGGATCTGCTCCCAAATCACGATCTGCATGGATGCTGGGGCTGCTTCTGTGGCACTGCCCTGGAGAAATCTGGGGGTGCACTGCCTGGAGGGGACGTGGCTGGGGAGCAGGGACATGCCCAGAGAGAGGGGCCATTCAGGGCCAAGGTGGCTGGCACAGAGAGGGCAGGTGAAGCTAGAGAAGCCTAGAGAAGAGGAGACTGAGGTCAAACCTCACTGGGGGCTGCAGCTCCTCCCGAGGGGCAGCTCCAATCTCTTCTCCCTGTGACCAGGCACAGCACCTGAGGGAACGGCTGGAGCTGTGCCAGGGGGATTTAGGTGGGTTATCAGGAAAAGGTTCTTCCCCCAGAGGGTGCTGGGGCACTGCCCAGGCTCCCCAGGGAATGATCACAGCCCCAGTGCTGCCAGAGCTCCAGGAGGATTTGAACAACGCTCTCAGGGACAGGGTGGGATTGTTGGGGTGTCTGTGCAGCGCCAGGAGATCGACTCAATGATCCTGATGGGTTCCTGCTCCCTAGAATATTCCATGATTCTAAACTTCCATCCTCACCTTAGCACAGGTCCACCCCAGTGCCTGTGCCCACCTGCAAGGGCACTCCAGGCCCTGACTGAAGGATGTTGAGCTCGCTGTGCAAAAAGCAGCGATTCCATGCTGTGGTCACAGAGGCACCAGCTGGGACCCAGACCAAGAGCTCAGGGTCTCCTGGCCTTTCTCACTTTGCAGTGTCAACACCAGCCATGGGACAAAGCAGCACAGAGCAGCCTGGCCTCAGCAAGAGGAGGTTGCAGGGCTGTGTTCGGCCAGATCCTCCAAGATTGGGTCGTGTGGGTGTGCGATGCGTTTCGGAGGTGCTGGAGTCCCCACCACAGAGCTGCTCCCTCCCATGGGTCCTGCTGACAGGACACAAGGTTGTTCCTTTGGGCAGACATGAACCAGCTGCTCTTTGGGGCTGTTCAGCTGCTTGGTGCTGCCCTGTGTCTGAACACAGCCAGGGGACATGTGACAAACCAGGCTGGCGCGTTGGGAGAGCCAACATTCTTTGGAGGATGCCTGCGTGGATTTTCGCAGGACCCTGAATCCTTCCGCTTCTGCTGCTGCTCCTCCAGGGTCTCTGCCCAGGCGTTTTCCTGCTTCATTGCCACAGGAACCCATGGCCAAGCAGCTGAAAAATCACAGACCATCCAGCTCAGGGTCCACCTGGAGAAACATGTCCTAGGTGAAGGACAGACCAACACCAAAGCAATAAGAAGTCCCTGGCTGCTCCGAGCAGCATCGTCCAGTGCCCAGCACAGCACCCACAGCAGCGGCAGCGGAGGCAGCAGCACACACTAACCCTGACCAATCCATGGGAAGCGGGGCTCAGGATTGTCCCTGATTTTCTTTGGAAGTGGCAGATCTGTGTCTGGATTGTGAGCACCCGCATGGGACAGGACCTCGGGCTGTGTCAGCAGCGGCAGGCGCTGCGGTCGCCCTTAGGGGGTGTGAGCTGAGGGTTTGCTGCGGGGCAGTGCCAGCCCCTCCAGCAGCGAGCAGGGGGTGCGGACCCGCCGGGGCCAGCAGCCGGAGCCTTCCCGGCCATGCGCGATTTTCCAGGAGCAGTCGCCTGGGCAACTGCGAGCGCGGAGCCAGACGAGCCATCAGGACAGGAGCCATTGTGCTCGTTCAGGGAAGGATTCCCAGCCCTTTTCCCGGGTCACGGGGCTCCCTGGGTCACCCCATTTTGCCAGCCCAGAAGTGGGCAGCGCATGGCTTCAGATGGGGCTCCCTGATCATTCCAAATCGCTCCTCCAGGGTGGGATGGTGGGTGAAGGGGACCACAACCCCCAGCAAGGAAAAGCTGCCAGATGCCATAATGAACTGAGAGTCAGGGTGGTGGCCCAAACCAGCACCAAGCACGGGGGATGAACCCAGTGACCAAACCCTCACTCCTGACCCTACGCAGAGAGCAGGCCAGGTTTCCCTCCGTGCTACTACCTGTAGTAACCATGGGTGTGCATGTACGTGCCCAGAGCAGCAAACGCTCCCCATCTCGCTGCATTTCTGCCTCCTTGCCTCTGTTTTGCTGTGGTTGCTGCCTGCCTGACACCTGCGTGCCCTGGACGAGCTGCTGCCTTGCTAATGAGCTGCAGCATCTCGCTCGGGGTCCTGCTCACCGTCGGAGCACGGGGACTCTCCAGGCTCATGTGCTTAGCTCAGCCCCACGGTTTCAATCCCTGCCAAGAGAAATGGAAGAATCTGGTGCAGCCAGGCCTGGAAAAAACAGCAAGGACAGTCTCCGGTTAACCCTTCCCGCGCTGCTCCTCTCTCCTGCCTTCCCACGCACAGGGAACCCTCAGGCTTCACACCCCTCCTTCCCACAGCCCGGTCCATCCGCGTTTCCCTACCTCTGGGGAAAAAGCAGCTTTTCTCGTGAGATTGCCCAGAATACGCAAGGAGCGAGTATTCCCACGGCACTTGAATGCGTGCCCCCTTTGATCGCGGGAGGGCAAAGGGCAGAGATCTGGGAAAAGAAAAGAAAATCATTAAAAAAAAAAAAAAAAAAAAAAAGGGGAAGAG
>VZTG01001716.1:83361-100868 GCA_013397845.1 Melanocharis versteri
AAAAAAAAAGGGTGCCTTTTAAAAAAAAAAAAAAAAAAAACCAACAAAGTCACCGGCTTGGGAAGAGCTTAGAAACCTGATCTGGTCCGAGCCATAAACAGCCAAGAAGGACAAGCCATGGGGCTCTCTTGGCAAGCGGAATCTCACCCACACCCTCCTGCAGAGGCGGGGAGAGGCAAACGAGTCCAAACAGCTCCGAGGTCCTCTTGGCATGGACTTTCCAAGGGCAGAGAAGCTGAAATCTGAGCCCCCGCCGCCTGCCCTCAGCCCCTGCTGCTCCGCGGGGCTGGGAAGGATGGGGTTCCCCACCACGGCATCCCTGTCCTCCCCTCCTGCCTGGCAGGAGGGATGGGGTTAGGATTCCCAGCTGGGCTGGCAGCTTCAGGGAAGGGCTTTGGAACAGGAACAAGCCAGCTGTCCCCTGGCAGAGCCATCAAACGCGGTGACCTCCCCCGTGGCGCTCCAGTGGGTGGGGATGGAGGCCTCGGGGGCTGGCGGTGCCCTGCAATGGGGACCTCCGGGGTGCAGTGGGGACCTCCAGGGATGTCCTGGGNTGGACACAGGGGTGGCCCAGCCCTGGCAGTGCTCTGGAGCACCGCTGCTCGTTCACCATCTTCAGGCCAGGCCACAAATCGCAGGGTGGAGGATGGGAGGGTGGGGAAAGGAGAAAATCAGANCAAGGGCAGAGAAGCTGAAATCTGAGCCCCCGCCGCCTGCCCTCAGCCCCTGCTGCTCCGCGGGGCTGGGAAGGATGGGGTTCCCCACCACGGCATCCCTGTCCTCCCCTCCTGCCTGGCAGGAGGGATGGGGTTAGGATTCCCAGCTGGGCTGGCAGCTTCAGGGAAGGGCTTTGGAACAGGAACAAGCCAGCTGTCCCCTGGCAGAGCCATCAAACGCGGTGACCTCCCCCGTGGCGCTCCAGTGGGTGGGGATGGAGGCCTCGGGGGCTGGCGGTGCCCTGCAATGGGGACCTCCGGGGTGCAGTGGGGACCTCCAGGGATGTCCTGGGCATGCTCAGGGGATGCAGATGCAGCACGACCCAGGGATTTGGGCAGCGGGTGCCGACATGAAGGAAGAGGGGATGAGCATCTCCCTCCTCCCACCGGGAAAGCTGCCTCCAGGCAGAGCTGTGAGCCCGGGCAGGCTGTGCTGGCAGATATCTCCAGAGGATCAGCCTTGCCCACAGGGCTTTGGGCCAAGGGCTTTGTGGAGGAGATGGTGAAAGGCAGCGGGAAGCTCAGGGCTGGCCCACAGAGCGTGCTGATGTCTGGGCAGAGGCAGGAGAAAAGGGACTCCAGAGAAGGGCAGGGGTGGGATGAGCCGTCTGCAAACATCCACCAGCAGCAGGACAAGGAGCAGGGAGCAGGTCTGCTGGGAGCAGGGACAGCAGGAGGCTGAGAGCTGCCATATCTGCTGCCAAGCGCCAGGCGGGTCAGCCTGCAGCTGACCTTAGGGACATTTTTGGTGGTCTGGTGGCAGGTGACTCTATCCATGGGTCAGGGAAGGTGTCTGAGCTGGGCCTGGCTGCCGTGGTGCTGAGCATTCAGCTGCTCATCAGGAGCTCGGGGAAGGGACAGGAGGGGACATCTGTTGCCCCACTGGACCTGTGGCCAGGTCTTTCTCCAGCTCTCCTCCATTAACTGCGTATCCTGGAGAGCAGGAATGGTTTTCCGGATTTGCTTGTGAATTGTAAGACTGGAGTTTGAGAAAGGGTTGGGGGGGAAAGGTCTCATGAAGGGAACAAATGTGGCTTTATAATGAGGAGAAAGGAGGAATTAGTCACTGGGGGTGAATAGTCCCGAAATGCAAAATATTGCAGAAATTCCTCCATTGACCAATTGGTTCAAGACTTCGAGTGTTTGTATCTTCCTTCTCCACTCTGGTTTTTTCACCCACCCTGGGAGAAGAATGGCAAAAGTTTCATAAGGAAAGGGAAACTCTCAGGAACTAAGGGTTGGTGTTGAACGGCCTGATGAAAATTCCTGGAAATGTGAACATAGCAGAGCTGCAATTAGGAGCCGTATCCTCACAAATAACGCGGAAAGCTGGGAAAAGATCATTCCTTCCAGGTCCCGGGGACACAGGAATACAACAGGTGGCACTGAATTTAATACTACCATTAAACAACCTGCTTTATTCAGCCAGGAGAAATGTGGAAAGGCTGGAAAGATGGACGACTCCACCGTTTCATTCTGCTTCATGCAGAGCTACCATTACCTCGCTCGATATTTTATGGAAGGCTCGCCGGGCTGAGCCTGTAGGCTTCGAAATCATCGACAATGTGCTAATGCAAAGTTGCCTGAGCTTATGGAAGATTTTGAAGGCCTGGATTCCATGTGTTGAGACTGGCACCATATCAGAGGAACAGCTGAGTATATGGAGCAGGGAAGCTACGTGTAAGTTATCCAGCAAGGAGAGAATCCGCCTGGGGCTGCAATCCTGGGTGCTGCGATGGGGAGGGGAGGCAGCGGTCCCGGCTGGTCCTTCCTCACCGTGCAGGCAGCCTGGGGCTTTGCTCCACAAGAACAAGATTATCCTGTTGGTGGACGCTGTCCTGGGCAGCTTTGTCCTGTTTATTCACAGGCCAGGCAGCGATGCAGAGCTGAGGCTGTGCAGAGGTCAGGATGTGGTGGGAAGGAGGATCCTGTGTCTTCCCTCTGCTGTGGGACAGTGCTTTGGCTGCCATCACAAGCACCAGCCTGCAGAAGCAGCTCTGGGGCCACAGGGTGAGGGGCAGGACATTTAGAAAATCTAATTTAAGCTTGGCAAGCACTTCCCTCTCAAGGAGGTCATCTTGTCTCTAGGGTGGCCAGGAGGGAGAAGCTCCTGCCCGGAGGAGCTGCCTGCCCTGCTCGGAGGGAAGGATACCGGCCCAATGCCTTCAGCCACCTCCTGGAAACTCCTTGGAGGCAGTGCTAAAGGGATGAGATTTCCTTACCAACTCCCAAGCTGCTCTGACAAAGATCCCCGGAATACCCAGGCCTGCAGCGAGGTCCTGCCCCACCACCGGAGATTTCCTTCACCCATGTGGAGCAGAAATAATTGTCCCCCAGCTAGCCAGGCTCACTGCCTGCCCCATTGCAGGGGGCACTGAAGCAGGGACAGCCAGGGCAGAGCCCAAAACTGCTGGATGGATCTCGGTGGTGTCTGGAAGGGTCGGAACAATCCAGGCTCCTGTCACGGGTGGTGCTGGATCACCAGGATCCAGCAGGAGCTCACCATCTCTGGAGCTACATATGAAGCAGTGGTGGCTGGAAGGTGCCTGGGAAGGGAGGAATGGGTCTGCAGGCAGGGAGATGAGCTTTTGTGACAAGGAGCTTTGAACTCTCGCAAACGCCACAATCCCACCTGAACTGGTTTTCCTGGGAGCTCTGTAAGACTCCCCAGCAACCTGGCACCATGGCCAGGACGATGCTGCTGCTGGGGATGAGCTGAAGCCTTTGTCTCTCCTGGATGAGTGAACAAAATGAAGACTTTAGGTACAGCCACCAGCATCCATCCTTCTGGAGCAGGTCACCCCTGGCCACCAAGCCAGGCTGCTCCTTCCCCAGAGAAGTTTGTGGGATGAATTTTTCCAGTGGCCCAACGCAATTGGGCTAAAAGAGCTGCCTCACTCATACGAGCTCTTTGGGAAGGCTCTCGGGCTGGGGCTTTTGCTGTCCTTAGAAGGGGCCACCAGGATGTGTGAGTGGAAGTGAGAAATGAGATTTCCCGGGAATAATCCTCCTACATGAAACTCAGTGGCATCTGTGAAAAGTCTCGTGTGCACCAAGACGATCCACGTGAGGGAGCGTCGGGAGATGTCTGGAGTGAGACCGTGCCCTATTAATTTGCTCAAAACTTGTGGGGGTCAGGTTCAGTGGGGTGTCCAGGCTGACCAGAGAGAGAGGCACCGTGGGCCTGGGTCACCCAGCTGAGCTCAGCACAGTGCAGGGCAGATCTGTTGCAAACAGAGGCAGAGCCCATCCTGAGCCTCTCCAGAGCCACTCCCTGCGCTGAGAGCTCCTGAATTGGCTGCCACCTCCCTGGAACTGGGTTATTTTGTGACAACCCAATGAGGACCTCTGCTCTAGAGCCCAGCAGTGACCAGCAAGGTGAATAACAAGAAGAGACTTCATGGGAGAGACTGCAGGGAAGGATGTCAGGAGTCTCACACAGGCGTTAGGCAGGCGGGGGGTGTCACCGTGACCTCGCCTGGAGCGCTGTGGGCAGGGCTGCACATCCCACCTCACGAATGACAGTCACAGGCACGGATCTGGAGGAGGGCTGGGAAAATAGCTCCGAGGCTGGCAGACCCTGGGGCTTTTATATGCACAAGCTTGGGCCCATTTGGCTTACAAAGCTCTGGAAGTCCTAACTCCAGCTGGTTGTTTCTGGGGTGACTGGAGCCAAAGGCTTGCTCCAGGGTTTGGGGAAGTCAGCTGGACTTTGTTTGTCTGAATGCTCTGACCTGCAGTGACACGGGCTGGTTAAAACCTGACAAGGGATGCTCTGAAGTAGGAAACTCCTGCCTGCATCAGACCAGGAAGGTGTTTCCAGCTCCATGCTGTGGGTCAGCGTTGTGCTGTCTGTATTTCTTTAGGCATCTGTTAACAAGCCACTGCTAAATTGGCTAATCCTCCTGCTGCAAGCCCAGGTCTGAGTGTTTGCTGCAGCAGGATAATGTCCCCAGCTACAGAGTGTGTTTGGAGCCCATGCAATGGCCCACTTAAATCCACGTGAGACTTGAGGGGTCTTGGCAAAGGAGCAACCTAAATCAAATTAGGAAGACAAGGGGATGTTCCCATGAGCCACTGCCTCGGAGTGAGCCCACAGGACTTGAAACAACGATGTTTCCTTTGCCATGGAACAGCAGAAATAGGTAATCCAGATTAGTTGCTGCGTGCCTCCAGGAGGTAGGATTAGTAACAGGAAGAGTCTGCAGCGCTCAGCTGGCAGAATCTCACCAGGAAAAGGATATGGCCATAATTCTGCCTTTGCAAGTGTCTGCCTGGTCTCAGAGGGTGAATCACAGGAATGACCATGAGAAGCTCTCCAAGGGCCACAGAAGCAATGCTTATGTGTATGGGAGATGTCTGAGTCTGCACCACCTTGGCTCTCACTCCAAGCACCATGATTAAAGCAGTGAGCTTACTAATTTTGGTGTTGTTTTGGCATAAAGCATTTGCTGCATCAGTAGATGTTTGAATTCACACAGACAACATGAGCAATAAAATGGTATTTCGTATGTCAGGTTTGTTTTCGCTTCAGAGAAGTGGTCAGAAATGGAAATTTCTGTTTGAAGACGTTTGAATTCCCAGTTATTTGGGTCCTACATAAGTCAGAAATTCTGATGAGCTTTCAGAGGCAAAGCATCTGCCCTTCATGGGAGTAAATTGGTTCTGCACAACAACAGTGCTCAGCAGCTCAGGGTACCTGTTCTGACTCCATCCTTGCTTTAACTTGGTATCTGACCATTCCTTGTTCCTCTTCTCTCCCCGGGGCTTCTTTCCTGTCTGCTCATCTGGAGAGCTCTTTGAGACTGGGTGATGCCAGACCCAAAGGAAATGAACCTTTGCACCACCTGACCCCTGATCCTGGGGTGAACATGGCACCCCACTGTGGAAAACACCCCCTGGACACCGGGAGCAGCGTTAGAGACAAGATCTGTGCTATTTTCTCCAAAAACACAAAGCTCTGGAACATTGATCTGCTTGTACTGAAATCATTGTTTCTTTTGAAGTAGCTCTACTGGAGGCAATGTTTGTGCCTCCAGGGCCTCCAAAAACTAGAGGAGGCAGCAAAAAAAATCAATGGGGGTTTGGTGGAGGAGGTTTCCAAGCTGCCTTTCCCAGTGCTCCTGGCTGTTGATAGGAGTGTTTGAGGTGCCCCGTAGCCTGGTGAGGTGTGGGCACTTTGCCTCCATCAAAGGTGAGGAGAAACACCTGCAATACAGGGCTTGGAGTGCAGAAATAGAGGCCACAAGGTGTGAGGGTCAGTTTTCCCTGACAGGAAGGAGGTGAAGAGTCTGACTCCCGATTCCTTTAGGCAGAACAACCAAAAGGAGTGGGGGTCACTGTCGGTGAGCAGTGTTTGGATGGGAGCTGTGTGTGTTCTGGGGAACTGAGCAAGTGGGGGAACCTCAGAATCAGGTGTCTTTGTTTGAAGATGCAGGTGTTTGAGCAATACACCCACCCAGGGCTGCACAGACCTCATCCCCCTGTCCTAGTGTCCCTCCTTGTTGGCATCAAGCGGCCAGGGATTGCAAAGTGCTAGTCCAGCCCTTCCCAGAGGGATGAGCTGCTGGAGGATCCTCCCTGATACATCCCTTCCCTGCAGGCACAGCGCTGGGGAAGCCCCCAGAGCCTGATGGAGAGCCAGAGCATGTGCAAATCTGCTCTGTGTCCTTCCCAGCCAGTGTGATTTGGACTGGGACCTAACCCCAGCCATCAGCTCTGCCCGGGATAAAGGGAGTTTGTTTCTGTCTTAGTTCATTGCAGTATCTCCTGCTGGCAGACTTTCCAATTAGGGAGCCAAGTGGGAGTCAGGAGAGACCCCAGGGTGGATTTCACACTCACTCTTTATTTATATGTAAACCTGGATGCAGGGCTGAGCTGCTGAGAGTGGGAGCAGGAGCACTGAGGGGGAGAGGCCAGCCCGGAGAACAGAGGTCTTTGCAGCTCTCATTTGCAGCGTGTGGGGGACAGAGCTGAGAGAGAGGCAAAGTCTGGCTCGTCTCTCCCACTGCTTCAGCTCATGGGCTCTTCCCAGCCCCTGCTTGTGTCTCTCAGAATGGCACTGGGGCATCTTTGAATGCTGGGGATGGCAGGTTCTCCCCTGGCGACAGATTTGAGCATCCCTTTGTGCCCCAGTACCCACCTGGAGCGCACACAGCGTGGAGCTGCATGGCCTGGCATGGTGGGTTATGGGGTCTGGCCCTGCACTCTTCCACTCTTGTCTTAGGCATTCCAGTGCCCCAGAGCTGAGCCCCGAGTGTCTCTGCTGTACCCCAACACCGATGGGGCTTCTGGCTGCACAGAGGGGTCAGTGGAAGCTGACCAGCGAGGGAAGCATGGGCAGAGGAAGGTGGCATAGCTGGAGGGCACGTGGACCTCAGCCATGGGCAGGGAGCAGGGGATGCCCCAGGCAAGGCTGGAACACCTTCCCTCCCGGCCTTCCCCATTCTCTGCTCCCTTCCGTTTCCATTGGGTGGGACCCTTTCAAACTGCCAAAAAACACTGGCCTTCCTCTCTATTTGAAAAAAAAAAAAAAATTAATGAAGGCAAACAGATGTGAAGCTAAAACCTGGAGGGAGCAATCCTTCCCTGGCCAAAAAGGATCAAAGCGTTGCCCCTGTGGGCAGCCCGTGAGTGAGTACCCACCATTCAGGGGGGGTGAATCCCCCCAAAAAGGCAGCTCCACATTGAGCCGTTCTGGTCACCAGGGCCTCTTTGCCAGGCTCGCACGAGGGCTGCTTTCCAGGTGCTGTTGCCGTGCTTTACGGTGTGATTATGGCTGCACAAACAGTTCCACTGGCTCAGCTGCTCCCTCCCCTCCTTCCCTTTGTCTGGGAAAAGCCGCGTCTCTCTGGCTAGTTTTTGCTGGCATCCGAGCTGGATGACAACTCCAGGAGATCAAAACACAGCGTTGGCGGGTTGGTCACTGTAATGACAAGATTTTGGTCAGCTGTTTGGGTGCTGAGTTAAGCCAGGTGCTTAGTTAAGCTTGGTTCAGCTGGTTTGCTAAGCAAAGCACCTCTCGGGTGGGAACAAGGACGTGCAGGCTCAGCACCTGGTTTCCAGCTCCTTGTTTTGCATCAGGGGAGTGTTTGCTACCTGGCCGTGCTGTTCCTCACTGGAATAGGGGTAACAGGATTTCTTAGCTTGGCAGGTGTGCCGGAAAGATAAATTCAGCAATATTTGGAGGGTATCGCAAGACTCCAGCTTTACTGCGAGCCACAGCATTTCTCATCCACACCACTGAACTGCAGCTACCTCTCATGAACAGGCAGAGCAGGAAGAGACACCTGCGGGGTGGCTGAGAAATCCAGGAAAAGATGAGCAGCATAGGGAATGTGAGCAGGGATTGCTCATTCTCCCTCCCAGTTGAGAAGCAGGGGCATGAGGCAAAGGCAGTGAGTTGAAGCAGATGGATGGAAGCAATTTTTCAAGGAACGTGCTGTGGTGCTGTGGAACTCCTTAATAAAGGGCATCAAAGCATTAGTGTGGATGCAAGATCATGGAAAAGAAACCCATGGAAAAGCAGGCACTCTGCAGACAGCATCTGGATCAGGAAGACCAGAGAGAGACTGGGAAAGGACTGTGGGAAGTTACTGTGTGTTTGTCTTCTTCTTACACCCCAGGGAAGGATGTGTAGGAGAGATCCTTCCCCTCCAGCTGCTGCTGGAGACGTGGCCTGGGCAGGACGGGCCTTTGGCTGGCAAGGAAAATTCTCCTGCAAGGCAAATTTCAGACCCTGAGGTGCAGCACCGCACAGAAAGAGGTGGAATCCCACGTGTCACCGTCACCCTGGGCCCTGCAGGGTGACACCCACTCCAGGGAGGGCTGTTGGTGTTCACCGAACGGGCAGGCCTGGAACGCAAAGCTGAGGGGTGCAAAATGTGCTTCCAGCCAGGCCTCTGCCTTCATTTTGCTGTGTTGCAGGCCAACAGATCGTGGAACAGTTTGGGTTGGAAGGGATCTTAAAAATCATCTCATTCCACCCCCCTGCCATGGGCAGGGACACCTTCCACTATCCCAGCCTTGTCCAGCCTGGCCTCGGACACTTCCAGGGATGGGGCAGCCACAGCTTCTCTGGGCAAGGGCGATCCAGGGAGGCCCAGGAACAGCTTCTCAGATGGATCCCTGCCATGTCCAGGTGAACTGGGGCAGCTTTGGGTGTGGACAGCACCTCAGTGGGATATTACCCGGAGTTGTAAGACGAGATAAATAAATGTGATGGTCAGAACAGGATTCACATACGTTTGGGTGCAGACCCATCCCTTAAATCTTAGTCTGTACCTAAAACGGCCTCAAAACAACGAAGATCGACGAGCCCATTGCTGATTTTCAGAGCCAAATCAAAGCCTCAGGGAGTCAGCAGGCATCCAGCAACCACACTGAGCCAGAAAGCACCTCTGGAGCCAAAACCCCAGGACCCGAAAGGAGACGTTGCCATCTCCTGCAGCCTGAAGTGGCCCCCGGCTGAGCCATTCCGTCCCCTCCCGAGGACCGGGAGAGCCAGCGGGCAGCCCCTCCAGCACTCGGCCGCTGCATTATTTAAGGGCCCGGGCGCAATTAGCGAGGCACTGGAGGGCAGCCAGCAGGGACTGCAGGTGTCGGTGCCTCCCCGGGGCACGGACACCGGGAACAGCTGGGCTCCACCTTCCCGGCTTGCAGCTCTCAAGGGCACTCCCAAAAATAGGCTGCTGCAATCACCTTGGCCAGAGACCCCGCTGACACAAATCACCCTGGCAGAGCGGCGGGAGGAAGAAAACATCGTGATTTGCACAGAGACGAGAACAGAGCCGACAGAAGGGTGATGATGGTGACAACTTGCCTCTCCACAGACGCAGTCCGTCTGGAGGGGTAGTTCTGGATCAGCGCATCGTGGATGTAATCATCCAAACCCCACCAGTTTGTCTTATTCCTTCCTTGTAACACCAACTTTCCCCCCACCACTCCTCCTGGCCCTACTGGATCCTGTTTTTCACCACCAACCAAACCTGTTTTGCCGTACAGCCCCTGGCAGAAGCACGGAACTGCCAGCAGCAGGTGCCGAATGTTGCTTTCCCACTGTAATTAGCAGGCTGAGCTCCTCTCCTCGGCTCTCTGATCTCTGTTTTCATTGCTCTCTGCAGCTCACGGGAAATGTGATAGGCAGTATCCAGGGTCTTGTGTCAGCAGCAGGCATTGCTAAGCTGAGCACCTTAGCAACAGGGACAGGATGAGGTGGGAATTCTGCAGGCAGAGGTAGGTGAGACACCTCTGGGCGGGCAGCTCGCTGAAGGGACACCTCAGTTCCAGCTGCTGCTGGAGTTTCCAAGAGCATTGATAACTCTGGAAGAAAAGGAAGGGTGTTCAGGATGCCCTTGCAAGAACCGGTGGCTGTATCTGAGGTAGGCATTCCCAAGGACCAGCGTGGCGAGGCTGGCTCAGGTGAGCCTGCCTCCTCCACCGCCACTAAAGCTGTCCCACAAGACACTGCATCACTGTTTTTCTGCAGCAGGCACAGCCTGACTCATCTTCGGGCGGCATCCTCCAAAATGTCACTGCGAACAAACCTGCTTGGTTTCTGTCACTACCTGCCGAGGACTCAGCTGAGGGAGGAGAGAGGCAGGCTGCAGGGCAGGCTTCCAGGCTAGCTCCCATCCCCACTGCTCTCCCAGGATGTCCCTAAATGCCTCCAGGGAGCTGGTTGCCTTCCCGGTGTTGCCTTGCCTCATGCCCTGCTGCTTCCCTGTTCGTGCCCTGAGGCTCTCTCGTGTCTGGAAGGGGAATTATTTCGTTGTGAGCAAAACCCACTTGATCTGACCGTGCCTGGGGGGCTGGTGAGGGTGGAAGACACCTTTCTTTGTGCTTCCAGTGGGGGATTTTGAAGCCCTGGACTTTCCAAACAGAGGCAGAAGACAAGACGTATCATTGAAAAAAAGCTTTGCTCTCTAAAGAGCTCAAAACTGTGACCTTCAGTGTCCCCATTCACACAGATCCCACCTTTGGGGCTGTGGCTCAGAAGCCAGAAGATCTCTAGTGGCCCAGAAGCCACCAGGACACTTGGCAGATGGCTGTTAGAGTTGGGTCTTCTCCCATCTTCCCTTGGAGATATCCCTACTAGGACATCCTTTCCCTGGTCCGTCACCACATCTCTGAGCTCACCGCTACTCAGGAAATACCTTCAAACCTCAGGATGCCATCCAGGGGTCCAAACAGCTTGGATTTTGTCCAAAAACAGGTCAGAAGAGCTCTTTTCACAGCTAGAGTCTGTGGTAAATCCAATGAATGTTCAGTTCTTATGTGAGCACCAAAAAAAGCCAGGACAGAGGCACTCCCAACCCCTCTCTGGACCATTTGGAAGAGATGTGCTGGGCACACTGTGCTTCCAAAGGATAACAGGTCCACTGGACAGAACATTTTGGGACTGGAGGCAGTAGCAATGACACCAGAGAGAGCCTCACTCTCTCCCTGAGAAAAGGGAAGGAGAGACAGGTGGGGTTCAGGTGAGGATGGGGAGGATGTTGTGGGAGCACTGGACGTGAATCACTGAGCAGGAGGGGCAGGACCCCCAGGAGGCTCAGCAGGACCCTGCAGGAACCAGCAGCCCACCTGGCACTCAGGGTTGGGTGGACAGAGATTTGCACAGAGACATCCTGTGGTGAAGGCTCTGCCTTTCTCAGCCTCCCCTGAGGACATCGCTTCTACCCCCAAGCCAGGCCCCTCGTGACAGAGTCGTCTCCCCCAGCCCAGATGGGGAGGGGGCTGGCTGTGCACACCCGTGTGACACAGCAGGAGCCCACGGGAAGGCTGGTCAGTGTGTGGTGGTCTGGGGAGCACGCAGGGCATGGCTGGAGGGCTGGGTGAGCCGGCCAGCCTGCTCCAAACAACTCCCAGTCGCAAAGACCTGAACTGTGCTTAGAGCCCAGCCTGGTGAGCACTTGGCTGGAAGCCAGTCAGGTCCACCTGAGCCAGGTCCCAGGCTGGGCTGGAGGGCTGTGAGAGGAGGGGCAGGAATGGGCTGGGGGCTGTGGACACCCCGACTGGAGCATCTTTGACACGGCTGTGCTTTGCTGTGGCTCAGTGCAGACTCTGCCTGCACGCCCTGGGCACGTCCAGGGAGCAAAGTCCCCCAGCTCCCCGGGGAAGCCTGAGGAATGTTGTTCCCATGAGCCCAGCTGGGGACTGAGCAAGGCAAGGGGGTCAGTCCCTGCATGCCTGGGCCTTCACAGCAACCCAGAAATGGCGCCTCGTGTGCAGTGTTCCCTCACAAGCACTCAGCCCTCCTCTGCCGAGATTCGCCGTGGGGGGACGGGCACCAGGAGGAGGAATTTGCTGGGTGTGAGGAAGTGACTTGAGCTGTGGCACAAAAACTCTCTGGGTGGGTGTCATGAGCACACGCCGGGGAGTATCCCGTGGGCCTGAGCTCAGAGCTACATATGCTGCTCCTCTGCCAGCACCAAACATGGCACCTGGCATCTGCTCAGCTCAGACCCCATTGGTACAAACAGGCGGTAGGTGGAAAGTCCAAGCCCACAGCACAGCCCATAAAGGTCGTGTTTTATTCTGGCTGATCTCCTTCGCTTGCCTCATCTCCTGGAGGAAAATGAAGTGATAAACAGCCAGCAGCACAGTTTTGTTAAAAACAAACCAGGGCAAACAAACAAGGGATAATTCTCTCTCCGGTTGGCGTGAGGAATTCTGCTGTGCGGAGAGTGATGCTCCGGGGACAGACGTCACTCCAAGTCCTGCATGGCTGACAGACAGTGGCCAGCTCCTTGCTGGGACAGAATGGCTGGGCTCAGGGCCTCTTGCTTCCTGGCCAGTGTCCTGGGGAGCCTGAACACTTTTTCTACTTCTGCAGGATTCATCTTCCTGCATTTTCCAGGCTCCCAGTGAGTGGTCGCCAATCCCAGGCTTTGCTGAGCCTGACTGTGCCCAGAACAAGGTAAAGAAAGCTCAAGGACAAAAAGAAGGAATTGGGGACAGTCTGTCTGAGCCCTCGCACAGAGCAGAGCAGGCAGGGAAGCAGAGGAGGGAAGCCTGGCAGAGGCAGCGATGGCTGCAGCATTCTGGGCCTTGGAGAGAAGGAAAACAGGACAGGGAGAGCATAGAAAGGGGTCCTGGGAGGTGAAGATGTGCAGAGCGATCACACGCACTTGATAGTGTGCAAAGAGGAGGGGAGAGGATGATGCTGGGCCGGGAGGTGGTGAAGGGGTCTGGGAGCTCCTCCTGTTTGAATTCTTACCTTCCTCCCCCAAGTGCCAGGATCTCCGAGTCTTTTACAGGGCTTCACGATCCCAGAACCTGGCAAACCGAGGCACTGAGAAGTTAAGTGAGGCCACCAGAGAAGATGAGAAGGGATTGTGTTACTCTTTTTTCCCCCTGAAACAAAGCAGAGCTGTCAGTTGACACTTCCCGCGCTGCCCCAGCTCCAGAGGGTTGCTGGGGCCGCTTCCAGCAGACAAGAGACGTCACGGAGGAGACAAGAGACGTGGGGTGAGGCGTGGGATTCCTGCAGTGCAGGGTCCTGTGCAAAGCCGTGCCTGGAGTCGACGTCCTCCCACTGGAGCAGGGAGAGGCTGTTCACTGCCCCTGCCTCCTGCCAAGCTCAGGGCCGGGAAGCTGCGAGCCCTGGCAGCCTGGAGGTGTCCTGGGGTTGGGAAGCTGCGAGCCCTGGCAGCCTGGAGGTGTCCTGGGAGCCTGGGTTTGGAGGTTGCCTGCTAGGCGAAGGGTTAGGAAATCGGGCAGGCTGCCACCAAAAGTCTGCCCAGCTTTTGGCAAAAGTCTGCCTGAATGATACAGCTCCCTAAAACGTTTCAGCTCTGACAAATGTGTGGTTTTTTGTTGTGTGTGGGTTTGTTGTTTTTTTTTTTAATGGAAAACCCAACTCCACTGCATTGAAAACTTGCCCGACTGGTCAGAGGACGGTTCAGCCAGTCTGTAGGGGAGCGGGGCAGCAGGGCCTTCTCCAGCACACAGGATGCCTGTTGTTCTCCGGGCAGAGCAAGAGGATGGCTGGCATTAACCACAGGACTGGACAGGACTGCCTGGGTCATCACAGCTGGAACAACACCTGCAAGGGCAGACTTATACTCTGTGTCTGTTTCAGCTGGGTCTGGCCAACCTCCACGCCTCCAGACTGCAGGATGGCTTCCCAATCCCTGGAGCAGACCCAGACAGGCAGGAAAAGGCTGAATCCACCTGCGTGACCCATCGGCTGGCACTGCAGCGCCGGCAGGATTTCGCTGTCCCTTACCCATCCTTGGGGGAATGGCTGTAAACTGACAGAGGGCAGGGTTAGATGAGATCTTGGGAAGAAATTCTTCCCTGTGAGGCTGGTGATGCTCTGGCACTGATTGCCCAGAGGAGCTGTGGCTGCCCCATCCCTGGAAGTATCCACGGCCAGGCTGGACGGGGCTTGGGGCATCCTGGGATAGGGGATGGTGTCCCTGCCCTCGGCAGGGGGTGGAACAACATAATCTTTAAGGTCCCTTCCCACCCAAACCATTCTGTGATTCCTTGATTGCCACTTCCCTCTCGCTGTCTCGGCACCGAGGACTGTCCCCGTGATGTGACACGGAGGGACACGGAGCCCTCTCTGCTGGAGATCGCATATGGCCTTTAACGGCTCTGGGCACCAAACCGAGCGTGGCAGGAGGGGCTGAGGGCAGCCGGCAAGCTGGCCATGCCTGGGTACAAATCCCACTGCTGAGCACCGCACCAGCCTCAGAGCCCCCGCTGCCGTCACCTCGGCTGCACCAGGCTCCCCCGGCCCCTGCGCTGTCCTCCGCTGCTTCTCATCTGCTTGTTATTCATGGCAGGGGGCAAGGAGCCTCCCCCCGCCCCCCATTCACCGCGCGGACCGTCCCCACAGCCCCAGAAGGTTGAATTTAATGCTGGGGGATTTGCAAGTCAAGAATTCCTGCGCCCACACAATGCGCAGCTGGGCTTTGAAAAGGCGTCAGGATTAAAATGCAACCGCAAACTTGACAAACCGGCGCAAGGGCCGCAGACAATGGGCTGCAGCTCCCTGTTATCATTCACGGCGTGTGAAGGACCAGCTCGGCGGGTTACAAGTCATGCGCTGGAGATGCTGCTGGCCTGGACAGCAGCGGGGAGGGCTCCTTTGTGCGGCTCTCGCAGTGGGGAGCAGCCCGAAAGACAGGCTGAGCCGAGAGACATCTCCGCTCGCAGCCGGGGGTAAGGAGGGCAGCGTGACAGGGACCCTCCGCCACCGCCTGCGGGCTCCGAGCTCCTGCCTGGCCGGGATTCAGCCGCCCCGGGGGGCTCCAGACTCACCGGGCTTTGCTGGATGGAAATGAAGGAGCTTTTCTTTGATTCTGTCCTGAAACTGGAACTCGGTTTCATGCGGGAGTGATAAAGCGCACGGAGGCTGGGGGGATTCGGGGCAAGCGGGGATGCCAGGACGGGGCAGAGGGTTTCAGATGATGACGGATTAGATACAGGTCAAGCGTGTAATGGTGAGGGACAATGCCACCTGGGGCTGGAATAATTAACACTCCGGAGTAAAGCCGGCAAAACAACCGGCTGCATCTCCCCGTGGGCAGCAGCGAGACACCTTCCCCGGCCCCCCGAGCCAGCCCAGCCTGCTGCTGATCCCGGGGCACTCGGGGCACGGCTCTGCCGTGGCCCCGGGGGGAACACGGGGCAAGGCAAGGTCTGGCAAAAGGAGACCTGGGCCTGGCCAGAGCGGTGGGAAGGAAGGAGCCACCCAGGAGGTGATGTGACAAGCGTGGGGTCCTTGTGTGACTGTCATGGCTAGGATCAATTATTTTAATGAGCCCATGGACAAAGGTCAGGGAGGAATGTAATGTGTAACGTCAGTCGGGTCCTCATGCTGGGTACGCACTGGCTGCTGCCGTGGCATTCCCATTCCGAGGCAGCAGCCATCCAAACCTCCCTGCCTGGAGGACGTGGGACCGAGTCTTCACGTGTGCAATGCTGTGGTGTGAAATTGGATCAGGTGATCAGCCCCTTCCCGGCTGCTTTCCCACCATCTTCCTGCACGCACTTTCTGCACGGGAGTGTGCGCAGCTTCCCTCTCAGCAGAGGCTCCCATCAGAGGCTGAGCTTAGCAGGAAAGAGGATTTTCCTCTCTCCTTGGGCAAGGATGGGTGTGGGGGTAACCCTTCCCCCCTTCCAACAGATAGAAGGATGGGTGAGCAAACTCCATCCTGGAAGATGGGACTGTGCATGAGCTACATCGACCTCCTAGCACCTCTCAAGGAGCACTGTCCGTGTGGTGGGCCAGGTCTGGAGGGACCAAAAAAGCCCAGAGCAGTCCTCAGCATCGAATGGCACCGTGCCATTTAGGCTGGGCAGCAGGGTTTGATTTGGTGCTTCTTCTTTACACAAAAAGCTTGGTCCTTCACTCAAAAAGGGACCTTTCAAAAACTATGCAAAATTGACACAGTTGGAACTTAAGGGAGTTTGTTGGGCAGCAAGAAGCTGTAAAAATATTATTGGTTGGAGGATTGACATTTTTCCTATACTGAAGGGGAGTTTTGTAGCCATTTTGTGGCTAGTTTAGATAGCTGTGCTAAAGAGCAGAACACGTCTGGTTTTTGAGCTAGCACAGCTAGCTAGAGTCACAGGGACACCAAGGCTTTTACCTGACTCTGCCCAAATCTTACTCATCAGGACATGAGCTTTAGCAAAGTGGCCTTGGCCTGAGAGGGAAATCAGAGCTGTGGCGTGGGATCTGTCCTAGCACAGTTCTCTGTGTGACACAGACTGAGCTTCTGAACCACCGAGAGAAAAAGCTTATAAGCGAATTCACCTTGTACCTACCCCCTGGGCCAGCACCAGCAGCTTTTCCCTGGTGGTGACTCTGTGCCCAGGTCTGAACTGCAATCTGGAAAATGACATTAACGACCGAGCACCTCTGCTGCCTGCAGTGGTGCCCTGCAAAAGGGTTTCTTGTCGATCTTGCAATCTCCTCTCTGTCCCGTGGAAGCGCCGGTGCCCGACGTGGTGTCCACCCTGCAGGCCAGGGGTGCTGCTGTCCGCTGCTGGTGGCCACAGCAGAGCCAGTGGTGGCCACTCCAGCACCACGGGCTGCCCTGGAATGAGAGAATGCTGAAGGAGAAGGGCAGTAGCTCACGGGCTGAAAGAGGAAATGATGCTGGGATGCCAGGGAGCTGCTGGGGCAGACTGGACCTGCCTGCAGGGTCCCCACAGCAGGCCTGGCACCCACCCAGGCTCTGTCTGGGGCTGCATTTTTAAATTAAAACAACAGAGCAGCAAGAAGCACAACTAAAGAAGACCCCCTGGCCCTTGTAATGGTAGGCAGTGTCTGGCCCCCCAGTAATCAGGTCCTGAGATGCAGCTTCTGTGGGAAAACCGCTGCATCTGCTTCATCCCCCCGCCTCACGCGGCCAAGTGGCACCCAAACGGCCCTTCCCGAGGGACAGATGCCACAGGGCCACCTTCTTCCTGCCCGTCCCCAGCGTGTCTATGCATTGCACAGCTGCCAGCTTGCCTTCCCTTGGGGTGGGAGGTGTGCCCTGCAGGGAATTCGGGTGGGTGCCCCATGGTGCTCACCCTGGGGAAGGTCACTGGGGAGGGGGTCAACCTATATTAAGGCCAGCCCGCTGGGGAGGGGGGCTCCTGGAGGAGTTTGGGATCCCCATGGTGCCCGGCGGGCAGACAAGGGGCAGGAGCTCTGTTTGGAAGGTGCCATTTGGTTCCCTCCCCGGATGCTGCAGCAAGCTGGCCCTGACGCTGCGTGTGCAGCTCCCGAGCACCAGCATCCCCCTCCCCGGCCCCACGCCACACTCTGCTCCTTTTTTCCCC
>VZTG01001716.1:100895-171679 GCA_013397845.1 Melanocharis versteri
CCCCCTCTTTTCTTTCCTGCGGGCTGTGAAAAGGTGCAGTCTGCCTGTGACCGTTTCTCCTCCCTCCCTTCCCCCTTCCTGCTGGTCAAAACCGCCATCCTGGAACAGCCCGGCGGATTAGTGAAGGGATACCTTTGAAACCGATGCCAGGAAAGCTCCGTGGATCAGTTAACAGGAGAGTATAAAAAGCCGTGCCTGTGTCCCCCCACGCTCCCCCCATCTCTCTTCCTCCATGTCACTGGCCCTGGCTGCCGGCTCGCCCCTGGCTGGGGGCCTGCGATCCCAAACGTGCTCTCCAGGCTGGCTTGCCTCATTAATTAAAGAAGACAGATTTTTAGCTTCTCTTTCCCTCCCTCCCTCTCTCTCTCTTCCTTTTTTTTTTCCTTGGGCTCCTGCTGGGGAAAGTGGAGCCAGTCTTGTGGGGGCAGGAGGAGGACGAGGATGGGCGCCAGGGATTAGAGGCGGCTGATGTGCTCTGCTCCCGGGGCCTGGGATGCCCCGAGCCTGCTCGGTGCCAGCCCAGGGGACATGAGGAGAGGGCACTCAGCTCCCACACCCACAGCCCTGGGATTTGCAGCAGCATTTGCATCCCCTCCAGGAACATTCCCTCATGGTTGGCTTCCACGAGCACCCTGCCTGCCCCCAGCTCCCCCTCGCCGACTCCGGCCCTGCTGGTCCTGCAGGACCCTGGCACAGCAGGGACTGTGGGTGCAGCCAGGCATGGGGCCGGGCACACGGTGCAGAAAGCAGCGTGTAGGTGTGCAGGGAGTGTGGAAGAGCTGTGCAGATAGCGTGGTGCAGCCATGCAGCGAACGTGGTGCAGCTGTGCAGGCTGTGTGCTACAGCTGTGCAGTCGGTGCAGTACAGCTGTGCAGTGAGTGTGACAGAGCTGTGCAGGGTGTGTGGTGCAGGTGTGCCATGAGTGTGGAACAGCTCTGCAGTGGGTGATGTGTGTGTACAGCCATGCAGGGTGTGTGTACAGCCATGCAGGGTGTGCAGTGCACCTCTGCAGTGTGTACAGCCATGCAGGGTGTGTGTACAGCCATGCAGGGTGTGCAATGCACCTCTGCAGTGTGTACAGCCATGCAGGGTGTGCAGTGCATCTCTGCAGTGGGTGATGTGTGTGTACAGCCATGCAGGGTGTGCAGAACACCTCTGCAGTGTGTACAGCCATGCAGGGTGTGCAGAACACCTCTGCAGTGTGTACAGCCACGCAGGGTGTGTGTACAGTCATGCAGGGTGTGTGTACAGCCATGCAGGGTGTGCAGTGCACCTCTGCAGTGGGTGATGTGTGTGTACAGCCATGCAGGGTGTGTGTACAGCCATGCAGGGTGTGCAGAACACCTCTGCAGTGTGTACAGCCATGCAGGGTGTGTGTACAGCCATGCAGGGTGTGCAGAACACCTCTGCAGTGTGTACAGCCACGCAGGGTGTGCAGAGCACCTCTGCAGTGTGTACAGCCATGCAGGGTGAATGCACGCGTGGCGCAGTGCGTGCTCCTGCTCCAGGGATGCCTCACGCCACCAGAGCACTGTTACAATTCACTCCACCTGTGCCCGTGCTGGGGTAGCACAGCTTGGAGCCTGTCCCCAGCACAGGCAGAACCCTCCATGGGAGCTCAGGCTGGGAGGAAGCCACCCTGGCACAAGGTGCATGAGGACAGGAGAGCAAAGTAGGGACAGCAGGAGCTCCAGGAGGGACCTGAGGGCTGTGCTGTGCTGGGAGCTGGTCCCTGACTCTTCCTGGCTGTGTTGTTCCTCTCCGAGGAGAAGGCCTGGCTGGTTCTTCTGGCTGAGTCATCCCCAGGTCTATCAGCCTGGCTGCAAAATTAAATTCAAAGCTCGTCTTTTTAACACGAAGATCACTTACATCCAGCTGCACGAGCCGCGGCCCCTTTAGGATTTAATAATAAAATGAATGCCCATGACCTGACTGTTTGCTCACGCCTGGATCTTCCTTGATGGATGAACAGAAATTGCTCCCTGGCTCGGGTCATCCGCAGTAAAAATCGCCAGTCGATTGCTGGGCCCTCCCTCGGCTCCTCTGCGTTCAGGGCTCGCTGGCTTCGTTTGGGACCTGGCTTGGAACGGATAATCAATAATAATCAGGCTCGACGCTGTGACGGCACCTTTGATCCGAGGATCTCGCAGCACTTTGCAGCGGATAATGAACGGAGCCCCTCTGTGAGGCAGGCAGGAGTGTCTGCATTTTATGGGGGGGAGCGCAGCCCAAGGATGGGCTGACCCTGCTGCTCTCGGGCTCCGTCCTGCTCCTCATCCCGCTTCAGCATCAGAGAGTTGCTTGAAAAGGGGACAGTGCCAAACCTCTGTGTGGCTCATTCCCTGGTAGCTTGTGGGTCTGCTTCCTTCACGAGACAGCCTGGATCGCCCTGTTGACAAAGATATTTTTGGAAAAGTCGTGCTGGTTTAAGGCTCAGTGTGCCAAGGAACAGAGCAGCCCCGGGTGAGGTGTGTTCCCCCAGGGACAAGTGATCTCAGGGCTCCTCCGCCCCCAAACTGGGGCTCCCCGTGATGGGCTGCAGCACCTCTGTGGCAGTGTGCAGGGTCCAGAGCTGGGGCTGAGGCTGGGGAGTGTCACTCCCAAGCTAAAACCATTCCCAGGCCTGGGAAAAGAGGCTGGCAGCAAGAAGCTGAGCTGTGAGTTCCTGCCTCCAGCCATCCTGGAGAGTGCAGTCACAGCCTGGGCTCTGTTTTCTCTCAGGAGTGGCTTGCACAGTCTGAGCCCAGTGATGCCACCAGCCCTGCTGCTGCACACCAGCCACCCCAGTCCCGTGGTTGTGGCCTCCGTGGGCCCCACATTGCCCCCAGGATGGCAGCCTGGGGGCTGGCAGCAGGGACCACCCGCACAGCCAGGAGTGCAGGCCTGGTGGCACAGACCTTGGCCAGGGCAGAGGGAGGGCTGTGTCCCCCACGGGTGGGCAGTGGGGGACAAGGGGCCCAGCTCTGGGGATGCCACCCCCATGTCCCCAGCCCGCACCCCTCAGCCAGGGTGACGTCCTGCTGTTGGAAGGGCTATGTCCCCAATACCTGGGCAGCGGGGACAGAGGGCATCCAACTCTGGGGATGCCACCCTGGTGTCCCCAGCCTGCACCCCTTGGCCAAGATGGCATCCTGCCCTTAGAAAAGCGTGTCCCCCCGTGGCCAGCCGGTGGAGGGCGGGGAGGGGCAGATTTGGGGATGTCACCCCAGTGTCCCCAGCCCGCACCCCACCAGGACAGGCTGCTCTGCTGGTGTCGCAGCGCCACCCCTTGCCTCCCGGGGAAAGTGCCCGCTGGCTCCATCCGCACTCTCCAGCAATTAAGCGACTAATATATTAATTGTTCCTAATCTGCGCATCTCCAAGGTCACCCGTAAGACCGGGAAAGGGAAGCAAACCTCCCCGGGCGATCCCTGTCGCACACCCAAGGGACGAGGCTGCAGCGCAGGGACTGCCCTGGGGACCCCCAACCCCAAACCCTCCCCGGGAGCGTGGCCGTGGGGAGCAGCCCCCGCGGGGATGGAGGCGGGATGCTGGGTGGGGGATGCTGGTGCCGGCCTCCAGCGGGAAGCACACCCCGTGCTGGCGATGGGCTGGAAATCGAGGCACGGGTTGTCCGTGGGTCCATCCAGCCGGTGCTCCCACCGCCCGCCTCCGCCTCTGCCTTTGTCTCCGGCGCTCAGCCGCGCCTCCAGTCTTCAAAGTGTTAAAACTTTTCAGTGTGTGCTGCAGATCCCTTGCCTGCAGCCTCCTGCCCTGAGTCAAATTAATCATGTACTGGGAAACACAGCAGGCATGTACTAGCCCTGGGCATGGTGTATCACGTACTTTCTGGAATCTGTCACATGGGGAGCTTTCTGTTTTAGGCTCAATTGATCCTTTCTCGGTTTGATACTGTGTTTAATTGTGAGATGGGGCTGTGTGTTTTTGCTTCAGCCGAACTTAAAGGGCCGCTCTTCCCAGCCTTGTTTTCAGATGTCCGCAAGAACAGACCGCCGCTGTCTCCTCACCCAAACAAAAAGCCTTTCTCTCCCCACACACAATATCCCCTCTGTATTGTCCACAACAAAGAGCAGGGCTAAATTAATTTTAGGTCCGGCTCTTTTAATGTAGGGCTGGGAAGGGGAGGTGCTTTTATGGCTGCAGCTGACGGCTCAAACAGGAGAGGCGAGAGGTGGCCTGGGCCACCGGGCACTCCCTGGGCAGTGGGGACGAGGAGGGGGGACCCCCAGGACCCCCCCCCAAACCCCCTCAGCTGCAATGCCCGGTGCAAGGTGAGGTGAGCTGGGGCAGAGCCCGACCGTGCTCCTCACTGCATCGCCCCAGGTGGGTGAGAGCCTTCCTGGGCTCTCCCTCCACCCCCAAGGAGGGCTTTCCACCTGCCCTACACTGGGAAGAGTGGTACAAGGAGGCTGGGTGGGAGACAGGGTCCCCGCACATCCAGGCCCTGTGGGCTGGCATCTCCCTCTGGCTGGCCAGATAGCCACAGCAGGGCGATTTCTCATCCTGTCTCCACACAAAAGATTCCGAGAGACAAACAAAAAAACCCAGAGCATCCCTTTGAAACTGGGTAAAAAGGGGAAAAGAGACATTTTTTTCCCCATGCGCTTTTCCTTCTGGAAAAGGCTTATCTGGAGCAGTCACTGCGGGCTGCCGTGCGCAGCAGCGTGGAACGGAGCCGTAGGGGCCTGGGACAGGCTCTCCTCAGGGTCCCCTCCCCACCCTGGTGGGCACAATCCTCTGGTGTGACGTGCCACCCACCTGCACCCGTGGCTCGTGTGGCCTGGCTGCCGCAGGGACGTGGCGAGAGGAAGGAAGGGCCACGCAGCCACCAGGTCCCGGTGGCATCTCCAGGGTGTGGGATGTGCAGAAAGGCGGGAAGGAGCCCCGGGAAATTGTCAAAATTGGGACGAGGAGAGTGAGGAGAGCGGGGTTTGGGGAAGGGAGGTGCCTGGTCGGGGAAGTGGGGAGAGGAGGGGGACAAGGGACGCTGGTTGGGAGAGTCAGGTTTTGGGTAGGGCTACGGCAGCACAGGAGGAGGGGTGACAGGAGAGGCGAGGGAGGCAGGCTTGTGGGAGCTGGTGTGGCTCCCCACAAATTTAGGCAGAGATTTAGGGCTGAAAGGGGAGGGAAAGGTGTTGCAGACAGCTCAACTCTGGGTCCTCCCCGTCCTCATCTTCTTCCCCTTCCCCAGTGGATGGACAGGGCAGGTCCCACTGCCTGGCGTGTGGGTAGGGCCCTGGCCTGGCCACCGTGGCGAGCCAGAGGCCGCGAGCTGCTCTGTGCCCTGCAGCCCCCAGTTTCTCGGTGGATGGGCAGGAACTTGCTCCTGGGTTTATAAATATTCAGCGCCAGCAAAGCCCATTAATGTTGCATTAGGGCTGTGAATCGGAAAGCCCCAAAGCCAGGCAGCTCCTGCTGCAGCTGCAGCGCGGTGCCGGTCCCGCCCATCCCGCTCCAGCCGGGGCTGCCAGGACAACACATGGCTGCAGCAGCGCGCCGAGGAAAGGCACGGCCTCAGCCCTCCCACTGCAGCACACCTGGCGCAGGTAGCATGGACTGGCACAGGTGGAGGAAAACAAGGGCGTGGTGCGGGGCTCTCCGTCCCCAAACCTCCCGCTCCCAGGAAATGCAGTGAATGGAGGTTGAGGGCTGGGTGGGTTTTTTTGAGTGGGATGTGCTGCGAGCCAGGCATGACCCCCTGGGGTAGAAGACCTCCAGACCCGGCCAACTTTTTGGGAGAACAATGGGAAGCCCCTTGGCTGTGGAGTCAAGCTGACTCGGTGTCTTGGGCTGCTCCCTCCATCCAGCACCGAATTGCATCTCCAGGAATAGGCAGGAACGCGCGTATTAAAACAGAAGCTGGAGAAAGGAGTTACATCTGTGCAAAGCAGCGATCCAAGTGTTACTATCGGGACCAAATTTTCTCACTTCCAGGAGAGCAGCTCTGAATGTGACAGTCTGCAGACTTGGGCATCAGTTCAGCCAGCTTCCTCATCTCACCGTATCTCGCAGATCCACCCAGCAGCCGTGTCCCCTCCACTCCAGCAGCATGCCAGTGAGCCGGAGGGGATGGGAGGAGCAGGAGCTGGCTGGGAAAGGGGGCACACAGAGGGAAGAGAAGGGGTAAAGCCAGTGCAGAGCGGGCAAGGTGGAGAGAGGAGCTGGGGAATCACTGACAGGGAGGGCACGGTGAACTCCTGGAGGTTCAGCTCAGCTCCTGGGAATGAAAGGCGCCTGCCTCCCGTGCCACTGCTGATGTGTGCGGGATGAACCTCCGGGATGAACCGGAGGGAGCGGCCGTGCCAGAGAGCTGCCAGCATCTCCCGCGGGGCCGCTCCGGAGGCGGCTCGCTGCGCTCACACCAGACCGCGGATAAAGTCACTGCTCGCTCCTGGCCGCCGTGGTGACACCCTCCTCCCTCTCTCTCCTCACTGCTGCTCTGCCTCTTCCCCACCAACTGTCCCTGCTCCTCCCTCCAGAGCTCGGGAGAGTCACAGGGGAGCACACCCCTGCCTGGCATGCAGAGAGCCTGAGGTCGGGATATATATGCAAAGGATGTCAAGGTCTGGAGGAGAGGAGGGGAGGGCTGGGTCCCTCTGGGCTGGAGCAAGGTTCAGTGGCTCTTCATGATGCCTGCAGCCTCCCTCCCTGAGGGCTGGGCAGTGCAGGAAGCTGTCTTTGAGCTCCTGGAGGAGAAAAGGACTGAGAGAAGAAACTGCTCAAATTAATTTCTGTGGCTCACCTGAAATACCGAGCTGAGAGTAGCAAAAAATAAAAAAAGGATGAGAAAAGGGGAGGTGTATTTAATCAGAGATAAGAAATCCATTTTATGTCAACAAATGTTAGAGACAATGAGAAGAAGTCGCCTGTCCCGTATAGTTTAGATAGGGAATCATGACGAGATAGGGAAAGGTCATTTAGAAAAGCAGCAAAGAATAGAGGCTTTGCCTGTAGAGAAGTAAATTCTGGGAGGAGTATGTTTCCCCAGATTTAGAGATGGGGAAAAACTGAGGATTGACGCATCCGTGGGTAGGCAGTGGGATCTTGGTGCTTCATAGCCAAGCAGGTAACTTTATGTGGATGGAACTGGACTGCCAATCTTCAGGTAAAAGTTTGAGAACAAAAAAACAGTGAGAAACTCGCAAGGAAGAAGAAAGCCCAAAGCTGCCGTTTCCCCAGCTGAGCTGGGGTGGCACTTTGGGGTAAACCACACTGCAATCTGCCTTGTTGGCTGCAACCCCAGCCAGAAAAGCAAGGTTTAAAATATCCCAAGGTCCATCCCTGCTTATTGTGAAAAATCATGTTTTGTGACTGGAAATAATGACACCGCTGGTGTGTTCTGTCACACGCTGAGCTTCGGTGCCACTGGTGCTAAATTGTCTCTGCTCTGACCCAAGGGTGCCTCACCTTCCTCCTGCAGCTCCTGGTCAAAATCAGGAGCTCAAATCCCCTCCTGGAATGGGAGGATGCACATCAGCACAGTGGGTGCAACTGCCTTGAGCTGAGAACGCAGAGTTCGCAGCATCACAGGAGTTTGATTCCACGGGAGTCCCGTGGGGATCTGGAACACTGCTGAGCATCTTTCAGCTGTGACCTTCACCGGCAGAACTTGGTCAGTGCCTGGGCCAGCCTGAGACCTGTCAGTGGCAGGGATGCTCCCTGCTTTCCTGTCTTTTGAAACCGGCGTTTTATTCATCAGAAATGGCTTTTTGGTGAAAGGGGTGGAGGGGAGAGGGGAATCACTTTTTGGAAGTTATTCCATAGAATCACGGAAGTATTTAGGTTGGAAAAGACCTCAGCAGTGCCCAGCACAGGCGCACAATCACTGCCCTGGTCCTGCTGGACACACTATTTCTGGTACAGGCCAGGTAGCCGTGGGCTTCTTGGCCACTCAGAGGAGCTCTCATGGTACCAGTGTGCCACTGGTGGTGTAGCAAGTCCTTCACTGTGAGACTCAGCATCAGCAGCAACCAAATTTGGGTTGGGAGGCTCCCGCCTGGTCTGTACAGCAGGTGGCATCCAGGAATTTGGGGGCTGCATTTGTGGTGGGGAAGATCTTCTTCAAGGGGACACAGCCTCAAGGTGCACCAGGGGAAGTTCAGGTTGGACATCTGGAAGAATTTCTTCGCTGGAAGGGTGGCCAGGCATTGGAAGGGGCTGCCCAGGGCAGTGGTGGAGTCCCCATGCCTGGAGGTGTTCAAGGAATGGCTGGNCATGCCTGGAGGTGTTCAAGGAACGGCTGGATGTGGCACTCAGTGCTCTGGGCTGGGTGACAAGGTGCTGATCAGTCAGAGGTTGGACTTGATGATCTTGGAGGTCTCTTCCAAGGTCTTCCTCTTGGAGGTCACTTCTTGAATGCTTCCGGGGGTGGTGACTCCACCACCACTCTGAGCAGCCTGTTCCAATGCCTGGCCACCTTTCCAGTGAGGAAATTCTTCCTGATGTCCCACCTGAACCACCCCATGGTGCATCCTGAGGCCGTTCCCTCTCCTCCTGTCCCTGCTCCCTGGGAGCAGAGCCTGACCCCTCCTGGCTGCCGACTCCTGTAAAGGAGTTGTGGAGAGTGAGAAGGTCCCCCCTGAGCCTCCTTTTCTCCAGGCTGAGCCCCTTCCCAGCTCCCTCAGCCACTGCTGGTGCTCCAGACCCTTCCCCAGCTCCATTCCCTTCCATGGACACACTCCAGCCTCTCGATGCCTTTCTTGAAGTGAGGAGACAAGACGCAGGCAGCAACACAACCGAAGGGAGAGGTTTCCAGAGGCTGAAGGAACAACCTCCAAAGCCAAGAAATCCCCTTGGGAATAACCCAGGGAACCCAGGGAATAAGCTGATCATCTGCAGGGGGCAGGGAAGGAATTTGTCACCATCTGCCTCTTGTCTCTCTGCTGTGGGGAGTAATAAGCAGGTGAGGAAGGGAGGATTCAGCAGTGTTATTAGGTGGAGAACGGCATAATTCGCCCTGTCTGCAGCGTATAAATGAGTGTGTATTTTTCATAATGGGGGAATACATGCAGGGAGAGAGAAAAAATGTTTTAAAAAAGAAAGAAGGGAAGGGGGGAGGGGGGAAATGACTACATATAACAGAAGCATTAGGGCACTCAGGGGAGTGTTTTACTGGGGCCATTAATATACTTCTCAGGTGGTAAAAGCCACTTAGCCTTTAAAAATGATAATGAAATGTTAACTACCCAAAGCATTATTGCTGAGTCACGGAGAGCCAGGCAGCCCTTCAGCTCCCATCTGATCGAGGGGTGCTGGCAGGGCTCCCGCCACATCCGGCACATCCCGCCTCCCTGGGCACGTGGGAGCCCAACTCCCGGCATCCCTGCACTGCTCTGCGGCTGTTCCAGCATGGGCAGCCCTGCCAGCTGTGCCCCTCGCCCCAGCCCCTCACCTGCCTGGCACTGGATCATCCATCCGGCCCCAGGCAATCCCCGATTGTCCCAGGGACTCAGCCCCTGGGAGGGCAGAGAGGAGTGAGGAGGATCAGACCCAGATGCTGCAGCCACGCTGCTTCCAAGGCCAAGGGAGCAACACGGGAGTTGGGAAGGCCACCACCATTTACAAAGATCCGTGCACAAGGACGTTTTGAGGTGGAAGGCTGCAGACGCCACGGTCTCGTGTGGCTGCAGAGGATCCCACGGTGGGGAAGCTCAGGATCACGAGTACCACGAGTGTCCAGCTGCTGAGCCCACGGTGGGGAAGCTCAGGATCACGAGTACCACGAGTGTCCAGCTGCTGAGCCCATGGTGGGGAAGCTCAGGATCACGAGTACCACGAGTGTCCAGCTGCTGAGCCCACGGTGGGGAAGCTCAGGATCACGAGTACCACGAGTGTCCAGCTGCTGAGCTGGTGCAAGGATGTGATGTGCAAGGGCGTGAGATTCCCTCTTGGCTCTCAGGAGGTGGCTCAAAGCAACGGTGGAGGCCTCATGGATTTTTAAGTCTACAAACCCATGGTGACTGCAGGTAACACCCTAAACCACTTGACAAGCATGAGATCCTGGAGACCTCTTGATGTTGATGGAGACCCCCATGTTGATGAATGTACAGAGCTCTGGAGGCACTGGGCACCCCAAATTACTGACCAGCTCTGAAAACCACGGGGATCACATTCTGGCTGTGTTTCTCGTCAATGAGAAGCAGGGGTTCACCCTGCAAGGGGGCAGGGATTCTCATTTCTCATCTTTTATGTATCTCTGACTCTTATTTGATTGCGAAGGGCCCCAACAGCCCCCCACGGTGTCACACAAGGAAATTCAACAGGCTGGCGTGGTCCAGCGAGCTGCAGTGTGAGATGAAGGTCTTCTCCTAGGACGATTCAGTGCCCAAGCAGAAAATTAATTTCCTTCCATCCATCTGTATATGACCCAAAACCTTCCCTAGTCGGGGAGATTATGAAGTTTTTTCACGACTGTGGATTGAAAGTCAGAGGTAGCTGTGAAGGATGCTGGAGGAGGGCTGAGTCTCTGGGGGGACAGGGAGCAGCTTGGCTCCTGGAGGCACACCATCACTCTCATCCACTGCACCCGCTTCAGGCACTCTTGGAGACCTATTTCCGGCGAATTTTTTTGCTTGAGTGAGTTTTCACCTCTGTTAGGGAGGAACTGGCAACACCTGAAGCCACCAAACACCTTTCTTTACCCCTTTTAGCCCTTTCTTTACCCCTTTGAGCCCCACACAGGAGTCGCTGCATGCACAGCAGTGGGATGCATTTGGGAATGCTGGCTGTGGCACAGATCCTGGTAACTGCAGTGCCCAGGGCAGAGTTAAGGATATTATAAAAGCATGTCTGGGACTCTTGAGCACCACTGAGCAGGTTGTGAGTGTCCCCAGCCATCCTGGCTGCTCTGAGGCTGCATTTCCCCAGTAGCTTGTGAGGGAGTCTCTCTGGGAATGCAGCCCCAAGGTCAATCTGCCCTGCACATGATGCCAGTCCTCTTGGAGCCCAGGGAAGGGCAGTGCAGTGGCAGGTGGTGCTGCATGCCCAGCTCTGTACCTGGCAGGGGGAGATGGAGGAATAGGACCGCTTCCCACCTCCCTTCTCTGCCTCACCTTCGCGCTTCATCCTCTTCCAGGGAAGAAATCAGCAGGAGGCAGCTCTGATCTCTGCAGGGACCCACCCTGGCAAAGCCTGGTGTGCACGATGGAGGCAGAGTCACCCCCACGGAGCCTCCAGCCCGTCGAGCAGGAGGCTGATGTACAATCCTGCCCTCCTGCCCTGGAGCTGGGGCTGTGCCCCTACCCCCAACCCAGAGAGGCCCGCGTTTCCTTTGTGCTCTGCAGAGCGCCTGTAGGTACAGCGGAAAGGGCACCTGAAGGGCATCTCCTTCCAGCGTGGCACTCTTGGAATTAAAGGACACAGAGGGCTCCAGCGTCTGCTGAGAGAAGCGGTTCTCAAGCCGCGGGTCACGCCACGCCTGGAGTCGTTGGGGAGCTGCTAAATGGGTCACGCTGCTCTGCGGGCCTCGGCAGAGCCTGGCTGCAGTGTGGATGGACCAGCCCTGCTGCTCCCCAGCCCCACTGTCCCAGAGAAAGCCCACGGAGCTGCCCCTCGCCCAACTGGCACCGGCAGCCCCCCGATTACGAACGACGCAGCCGCCTTGCGCTGAAGCGCTTTATCCCCGGCGCCCGCTGTGAGCAAAATTGCCTGGGATCAGGTGGTGCGAGCCAATTTTTCTCGCAGCAGGGGCTGCAGGTAAAGCACCTTGGTGGAGAGGAGCTTGTGCAGCTCTGAACTTTTCTGTTGCCCGCCTGAACTCGGGGAAGAGGAGAAGGGATATTGTGTGCACTCAAGCTGAAGCAGAGAAGATGCCAAGAGAGGAGAGAAGCAGATGGAAAAGGCAGAGAAAGCTCAAGATGAGGAGAGAGCAGGAAGGAAGGAGCAGAGGAAGGATAAAGCAAGAGGGAGGTGAGAAAAGAGCTGGAGCTGGGATGCCACAAAGCAGTGGCCAAGGCAGCAAGAGAGCTGCATCTTCTCTTTCTTGTCCTACAAACCAGACACAGACGTGGCAGCAGCTAATCTTCCTGGCTCGTGAACAAAAGGATTCTTTTCATGCCAGTAATCCAAGAGCTGCCATGCCACGGCTCTCCCAGCTCATCTGCTGTGAATGCACTTCTGTGGCGTCCAACTGAACGGGTTAGCAAAATAAAGACAGATGGCAATGGATTAGCTCTAACACTTCTTCTGTATCACAATGCAATCACTGCAGCCTTCTCCACTGCCTCCTCTCAGGACAGTTTGCTTGTGCTGCAGCTGTGCAGCTGCCCCCAGTCGCACACAGGTGTCCCAGCCCTGCAAGCAGGAAAGGTTTGCCGTGGTTGTTGTCTTTGTTTCTTGGAAAACACATCCTAGGGAGAGGCTGTGGTCAGAGTGAAGGGTGAAGGCAGCCACCTCTCCACTGAAATGTGACTTCTTCGGGGCACACTCTGAGGCACGTGTGATGGAGGAGATGCACTGATGAGCAGCATTTTTACCATCTAGACCCATCATCCCTGAGAGTGGGGCGTGTGGTCCATTAAATAAGGCAAATATATCAAGAAACAAAGATGGGGGGTTGAAGCCACCTCTTCACAAGTCAACAAGAAGAATTCTCGTCTCCTTCATTTCGTCCACTTTGCCCAAGTCAGGCTGGCTGCAGATGTAGAGCTTACAGAGAGCCCAGGGCCAGGTGATGTGGCAGGAACATGCGTTTCTGCTGGACACAAAGTGTGCTGGAGACAGCCTGGCTTTGTTTAAACTGGGACATTTTTCCTGTGGTTTTCCAGCCAGAAGCTGTGTGGGAATTCTAGCATCAAGTCTCATAAAGAGCTGATCTTCACAACTCTGTTGGTGGCTATCCTTTCCAACTGCACGAGCTGTCTCCTGCAGCAAGGGAAACTTCACCCTGACATCTCAGTGGGGCCTGCCTAAGCTCAGTTTTACTGCTTTTGGCATCTCTGGTGCTGCTGGTAACTTCAGGGATACCCAGGTTCCTCAGGGTGGACACGTTTCTGTGCTGCTGAAGGAGCCCCCTGATCTCATTTAGGCAGTTCATGGGGTGTCTTCACCTCTGACTCTGTGATTTAGGAAACCCCATGGTCATCCAAGATCACCACATGAGCCAGCAGTCGCATTTTGTCGAGAAGATGCATTTTCCCATGAAACTGAGTATTTCTTAGAAGTCCTGCCAGGTACAATCCAACCAATTTTTCTGTCAGTGGTCACCTAGAGCTCATATAAATAAAAATTACCAAGAAACTTGAAACTCTTGCTCCCTGAAAAACACTGAGACTTAGTTAATGTTCTTGACAAGAAGATATCTTGTCTCTGCATTGTCTTTGGAATTGTCCAGTTTATTTACAACCTGTAAGAAAGACAAGGCTCCAAGCAGCCAGATTTAGTCTTTAAATTAGCCCTGCTCTGAGCTGGAGGATGGAGCAGATGACTGCCCAAGGTCCCTTTTCAACTCACCGTCTGTAAGTGGAAGATCCCACTGGGATGCTCTAACCTTGCAGCTGAGTCCAACAGCTTGGAGCTGAACCTGCCTGATGGAAGTTCTGAGTGTCCAGTCCCACCTGCCAGCCTGCTTGACCAAACTGTGTTCCTCAGCGTGGCCAGGGATATCCTTATGGATGTCCTTTGCTATTTTCTGTGGATTTTCCTGATAATCTTACCTATGCCTAAAAATATCAAGTTTGTTCCAGGATGCACCGGAATCATGTTCTAGGTTCAGTTCTGGGCCCCTCACTACAAGATACACATGGAACTGCTGGATCGTGTCCAGGGAAGGGAATGGAGACGGGAAAGGCTCTGGAGCACAAGTCTGATGAGGAGTGGCTGAGGGAACTGGGGGGTTCAGATCCCAGGGCAGCAATGGAACGAGGTATGTGGGAGCACCTCTGCCACCCATCACACCTCTGCCCACAGGAAAATCCTGAGTGAACAGCAAGCTGTGAGATCAAGGATGGTCTGAGGTGAAAGCAGGATGCTTTGGGAAGGGTAGGTGACCCCTGAAATGAGCTCTGACAAAATCCTGGCGCTCTCTGTACCCAGGCGTGTCCGTCCAAGATGGGAGGGAATGGGGCTGGCAGGGGCTTGGCCCTTGCTGGAATTGCACATTCCTGACAGGCTGGGCGGTTCTGCGGGAATGGCTGCTTGAAGCAGGGCTGTCTGCAGCCCCCTGCACCCCTGCCCTCTGGGAAAGGCACTGCGGGAGCAGAGGCAAAGGTGTGGTCCGAGCAGAGCTGTCAGTGCTCATGCTGAGTACGAGCTTCACTGCAGCACCTCCTTGCCAGGCAGGGACGGTGCAGGCTGAGATCTTCACTGCACGTCTACTCATACTGATATTTTTTCCTCAAGGAGCCAGAAATCAGAATTATACATCCCAGAGCCCAGCCCAGAAGGGACAAGCACTTCCATCACCATGACAGCATTAGGAGCTTGCCCTGAGCGGGGCCAGGACACCCACTGGAGACACTGGGGAAGCAAAACATCAAACAACCTTCCACAGCCTGAACTTCTTCAACACAGAGCGAGGCATGTTTCCCCTCGTAAAATGTAAGACTTGTTCCTTTCCTGCTGGCATTCTGAGCTCTGCCAAAGCCAGGCTGAGCGGGCAGCCTGGATTTTGACACTTCCTGTCTTCAGGGCGCTTGAGTTTTTTGCAACCTCCTCTTTGTGTTTGCTTTTTCTTGTGCAAGGTGGAATTGGACAGGCAGCCAAGCAGCAGGCACCGAGCGTGTGCTGATGACAGCCTGCCAGGGCATCCCGGGCTCCTCCAGGATGCTGACAACAGACAAGCCATTATCACCCCTCCCATGCCTCGGAAGGGTCTTGCCAGGGGTGATTGCAATCACAGCCCTCAGCGCAGCTTTCCCTGTGAAGCACACACGGCTTTTAGGGATGCGCTTTGACTGTGTGGGAACCAGCAACTGCTCCTTTTGCCACCTGACCTGCTCAGAGGCTGCTTCCGGCTGCTCTGCCCCACCTTGCTGCTTCCCACAGCATCACCTCTCCCCACAATTATGCCCTCCTTACTTCGCTGCTCTTCTGCCACCAAGGGCTCGTGGTGACCCAGCCAGGAAAGCCTGGCACTTTGGGCAGTTGTGTCCTCCTCGAGAGCAGTGTGCCAATTTGCTTGGCTCTGCTCTGCAGCTCCCTTCCCATGCATCCCCAAACAAAAGGCAGTTGCTGCTGCCGATGCTGCAGGTGGTGATTCAGCCCCTGCCCTGCCAAGGCCTCCCTGGAGACCCACGCCTGGATCCTGCAAGTGAAGCTGGGGCCTCCAGCACACAGCTCTGCTCCCTGTAATGGCCTCGGTTTGGAATCAGTGTGGGAGGAGGTGGAGAAAGGGAAAAATAAAAGGCATTGAGGTGGACAGAAATCTGGAAAGGTTCATCCACAGCAAAACCATGGAGCTGCAGCCAGCACAGGATCATCTCCTTCATAAACCTCCTAAGGCAGTGCCGCAATTTGCATCTGGATGCGTTTCATTCCCTATCAATGTTCATTAGCAGCTGCCCAGCACTAAGCTGCCTGCTTGGGAATAATTAGTCCCTTTCTCTGAAGGTCATGGCAGTGCTAACATCCTAACTTCCCTTTCTTTGAACGTGCAGACAGTTGGATGCTGCGAGCATCCATTAAAGTGCTCCTGTGAGAGGCAACCAGAACACCCAGGCAGTGGGGCAGGACAGACAACCAGCTTGGTGCTGCTGGGGTTTATTTTACAGCAAATATCTAAGTTGCATGACATCTTTGCTGCTTGAGCTGGAGACAGCAGAGGTCTGGAACAGAGGGGGAAGAATGGGATAAACCTGAGAGGCAGCGTTCTGTTTGAGTTTTTGCTCCTATTGTAAAGCTCAGGGCTCTCCATTCAGTCACTCACAGACAGAACAGCAGTTCCAGGACAGGGTTTTAGGTGGCTGGGTCACCATAACTCTTCCCTGCCCTCGAGCCCATGGGCTTGAGCACTGAAAAGTAATTTTCAGTGACTCATGCGTCAGTGTTAGCCAGGCAAGGGAGCCCCAGGGGCTGCGTCAGCTTTGAAGAGACTCTTCAGAGAACAGCCTGTGCACATGGGGGCATGGGAGCTGCTGCTTCACAGCAGAGTGGCCTCCTGCTGGGGTTTGTGGCCAGCTTGGGGAGGCTGCTGTTCAGCCTCCCATGGGACAGGAATGCTCCACTTCCAGCTGTGGATCCACCACTTTCCACCCGTGGGCACAGAGCTCCAGTGTCGCAGCTGCTCCCAGGACTGCTCTGAGCTGCCTGGTGGCCGTGCCTGTGGTCAGGAGGTGAAGGGCAGCTGGGAAGGTGTGTGGCAGTTCCTTTGAGGCGTGAACTGCCCGGCCACACTGCACAGCTCAGGACAGCTTCCACCCCACGTGCCTGGGGAGCCTCTGGTCCCAGCCCACAGCAGACACCTCTGTAGGACGTGAGCTTTGCCACCTCTGCCCGGTGGCTCTGGCTGCCCTGGAGAATTCCCGTGCTGCAGTGTCTCCTCGCTGATTTGTGGCCATCGCTCCTGGCTCCTGCAGCCCTGCCTGCCGTGGTTATTCCCTGTGTCCCAGCGGGCATCAGGTGTGCAGTGCAGGATGAGAGATTCTGGCTGACAAGGGCCGTAGCAATGTGACTTTGGCCAGATCTCTGATGCTTCACCAGGGCACTCTGCTTTGTTCTCCATGAATTTCGAGCAGATTATCTTCAGGGCATGGCACAAGGTGCATCAGTCCTCCTTCAGGTCAGAGTGCTGTTTCCATGGCCAAACCCAGCCCAATTTTATAAAGAATTCCCAGCACAGACAAAAGCCAGTATCCAGCTCTGGAGGCCCAGCACAGGAAGGACCTGGAGATGCTGCAGCCAGTCCAGAGGAGACGCCAGGATGAGCAGAGGGATGGAGCAGCTCTGCTGTGAGGAAAGGCTGGGAGAGCTGGGATTGTTCAGCCTGGAGGAGAGAAGCTTTGGGGTGAACTCATCATTGCTTCCAGTACACAAAGGGAGCCTGCAAGAAAGATGGAAAGACAATTTACAAGGGCCTGGAGTGACTGGACAAGGAGAAATGGCTTCCCACTGACAAAGAGTGGGTTCAGAATAAATATTAGGAAGAAATTCTTTCCTGTGAGGGTGATGAGACCCTGGCACAGATTGATCAGAGAGACTGTGGATGCCCCGTCCCTGGAAGTCTCCAAGGCCGGGCTGGACAGGGCTTGGAGCAGCCTGGGATGGTGGAAGATGTCCCTGCCCATGTCAGGGGGTTGTAACAAGATGATCTTTAAGGTCCCTTCCCACCCAAACCATTCTGTGGTTGTATGAATATGGCCTTTGTGTAAATATGATACAGCAAGGCTTTGTCGCACTGGAGTAACCTGCTTTTTAAAACTTTAAATAAGGGAATAAAGTGTAACCTGGAGCCATTTCAAACTCCCAGGCAGACAGATAGCTGTTTTACTTGATTGGATCCATGCAGAGACAGTTTCTTATTAAACAGACGAGAGGTACTCTATCTGTTAAAACCTTGCATGAAGGTGAAGCATGTTTTGGTGTCTCTGCAGAAGGCTGCATGCTCTGTTGAGACAGGGACTGGCTGTATTTTGTGTTTTATGCAGCACCTAGGAAGGCTGGAGTATAAAATCCAACAGCTGCACTCCCTGGTGTAGGATGCCAGTGCACGCACAGCATCGTGTATCAGTGCAGCTGTGGGTCACTGTGGGATGACTTGATGATGAGAGACTTGCATAGGAAATGAGAGAAAATAATCAGGCATTGAGTGCTGGCTGCTCCTTCCAGCCCTGCTCTGGCCACAGGTCACAGTTGATGGCTGTTTGGGAGCTGTGATCCAGCACCAGCTCTGGGGCTGCCCAGGCAGCCTGGGCTGGTTTCTGTTTGCTTTGTTCAGGGGGTGTGGTGGGTGCCAAGATTAACAGGACATCGATGATGCACAGGATGCTCTGGGCTCAGCAGCCCCTCCCTATCCAACTGCAGCTCCCTTTTCTGCACATGGGGTCAGGTCTCCAGTACTGCAACCTGTGTTCTCCTGTGGAACAGCATCATCTCTAACGAGTCTGTTGAACACTTTTGGATTGGTCATTGACTAAAACTCCCGCAGTTGGCAGGGGTGCTGGCAGATGCTCTGCACTCAGCTGATCTGGCCCCCAAGAAAGACACTGAGGTGCTGGGGTGAGTCCAGAGAAGGGCAGCAGAGCTGGTGAAGGGTCTAGGATTCTGTGCTACGGCTGGACATTTCTTGTTCTTCATGCCCAGAGGTAGCTGTGCAGATCTTCCTGTGCCCCCTTAGGCTAGAAACAGCCTGCTCCTCACTCCCCAACCCTCCCACAGGTCTCAGGCTTTCCCTTCTCACAGTTCCTCAGCTCAGGCACTCAGGATCACAGCTCCAGCATGGGTTGGAGTGTTGTAGGGAAGTGCTGAGGGCGCCGAGCTGGCAGAAATTTTCATCACTCCATGAATGGCTTTTAAAGAAAGGCTATTTCATCTGGTTCCCCACATCAGAACCAGTGGAACAGTACAGATCAGCCCATCTCAATCCTCTCAAATCCATGTGCCACTGAGCCCCACTGAGAAAAGCCCCAGAGCCTCTCACGCAACCTTCTCCCAGCCAGCTTTCCATGTTCACTCATTTCTTCTATTTCCCCTTCTTCTGAGGACTCATTTTGTCCCTGTAGGGTCGTGTTTGTGTGTCTGGATCTTTGCTGTAATTCCAACCAGCTTCTCGTTCTCAGGGCAGACTCTCGAAAGTAAAGGCAAGATGAGGCTCTCAGACCCGCCCTTTGTTTTGTACACTCTTAAATAAGCCCGAAATTTTATTGCAAACTCATTCAACTCATTTTGCTTGTTCCCAGTCCCTCCCATCCTGACCTCAGTGTCTCTTGGGTCTTTGCTATCCCCAGGTCCTTCCTTCGCATGAAAACACACTGGAGCAACAAATTCCTTCGTACATATTTAAACACCACTTGGCCATGACCAACCCATGGCAGCATTGACTTAGAAAGATTTATTTAAGTCCATTGAAGGGTGAAGGCAGCACCCACCAATCTGATAGCACAGTTTGATTTTCATGGACGTGGGATCTGTGATTTAATAGCTTTTCCAGGCACTGTGGTACAACAGTTCTCCTTCGAATGCAGCAGGATTGGGGAACTGACCTCTCCTCTGTGCCTCTGAATGCTTCCCCTCAGTTCCTGTGCTAGTAATGCAGAGCCTGAATATTTCACCATTATTGGAAGATAGTTTAATCCTCTTTGTAACTTGGCAGAGCAGATTAGAGTTTCTTCTATATTAAATTAGAGGCTTCTCTAAAGCGTCCTAAAAAGAGCTCATTTCATTAGCATGCTGTTGATTTATTATTTATAATGACTGTTTACAAAACAGCCTGCGAAGATGACGAGGCCCCAGTCAGGTGACTGCATATTTCTACAGGCAGATCCAGCCCTCCAGAGCAACCTGCATGCCTGGGCTCTGCAAAAAAATTAGCTGCTGATTAGAAGTGATTTGCAAGGAGAGTTTAAACGTGCTAATCCAGGTCTGGTTGGAGGAATGTTGTTGTGATGAAGCTCATGGGGGACCTTAACTGGGGGTTTTGGGGATGTTTGCCACGGGCCGTCCACGTTTGCTTCTTTCTCAGGAGAATGGAATCCCAGAATGGGTTGGGAGGATCTTAAACTCATTTAATTCCCCCCCCTGCCATGGACAGGGACACCTTCCACTATCCCAGGTTGCTCCAAGCCCCATCCAACCTGGACTTGGACACTTCCAGGGACGGGGCAGCCACAACCTCTCTGGGCAGCCTGTGCCAGGGCCTCCCCACCCTCACGGGGAAGAATTCCTTCCTGGTGACATTGGTGAGGCAAGAATTAGTGCACTCCCATATCGCCCCTTCCTGGTCTCTTCCTCTGAGCACCATCCATCCAGTGGACTGCTCCCAGAAGTTGTGTCACCAGCTCCTGACCCTCCCCAGAGGCTTGTGACATTTTTGCATCTTCAGCCCAAACTGGGGCCGAGTCCTCTGAGGCTTGAAAGGAGCCTGGGGCAGTATTGCCCCTTCACTCCCCTCCTGTGTTGGAGGGGTCACCCCAAGCCCACTTTTTCAACAATTTGCATACGTTGAGCCGATTAGCAAAAGCCTGATGCGTGCTGGGCTCGATTCTCCTGGTTTGGGTGGTTCCTTCACCCTGCACAGCAGCAGGAGGGGAGAGGCGAGTGCTGTGCAGGGTAGAGCATCCCTCCCTTCAGCATCAGTCACAGAACCACGGCCCAGAGCAGTGGTTACCGAGCCTGCAGGAACTGCAGAAATGGCTGGGGATCACTGGCTGTGCCGAGGCCAGCACAGGGAGGAGATGGATTGCTCTGCGGCCGGAGCTCTGCTGCAGTGACGCAGCCTGAGAGCTCCAGGCAGCAATGCCAACATCAAGTGCTTGGCTGATGTTGCAGGTGATTTTCTCTAAAGGAATCAGGCTGGGTTGGGCTCCTTTTTTGGGAGCAGCTTTCGCTTCTCTTTGTTCTGCACCTCTGGTAACTTCTGTTTCAGAGAGTCGCTCAAAAAGTCACACCCAGATAGCATCCCTTGGCCTTCAGGGGAAAACACCCTTCCTAATCCTATACACAAAGGCAGAAATCTGACAGAGTGTCTTGGTTTGAAAAGACAGGAGTCCCTTGGAAGAGGAAATGCACCCCCCTTCCCTCCAANTAGCAGGAGATAACAAACAGTGCCCCACCTGCTTTTAATGGCTGTGGAGGTGGTGATAGAATAAACCTATTTTTAACCTAGGACACAGAGGGAAGCCAGAGATCTCTCCTGAAACTGGGCTTTCAACACTCATCCTGGAGGCAGAAGGTCCTAGCCCCTCCAGGAGGACTGTGTGATCTCTGCAGGGCTCATAAAGCCACATCAGCTGCTAAGTGGAGGTAAAACAAGAAGTTGTGGCCGCTGCTAAATCACGAATCTTCCATGCAGGACTGAGAAAATGCCTCCAGATAAGTGTGGTTTGTTGTTGATTTTGTTGGGGTTTTTTGTTGTTCCTTTTTTTTTTTTCAGAGAACGTGATTTTCCAATCAGGCGATAAAAGAATGGGACCAACACTGCTTTAGCACAATATTCTCCTCTACATCATTTTTTTTCCTGAGGAAGGACTAAGGGAAGTCTTCAAACTGCATTCAGGTCTGGAGACCTCAGCACAAGAAGGACGTGGACCAGCTGGAGTAGGGGCAGAGCAGGCCACAGAGATGCTTTGAGGGCTGGAGCCCCTCTGCTTTGGGGCCAGGCTGGGAGAGCTGGGGGTGTTCACCTGGAGAAGAAAAGGCTCCAAGGAGAACTTAGAGCCCCTTCCAGCTGTGGGGATCAGAGGGATCACTGCCCCTGCCACCTGCACCTCTTTGTCCTGTGCACCCTTGGGCAGCTGGTCAAATGATTCCATGCAGCTCCATCTCATTTAATCAACCTGCCTGCTGAAATCCCAGGTGGTCCCTGAAAAAGCAGCTGAATCCAGTCCTTTTTCCTCAAACGTGGCGTCTGAATTCAGCTGATTGGATGGATCTGCTCTGCTCCATCTTGGGCCTCAAGTCCCTGTCTCTGTGTTGGGCTAGAAGACAATCTCTGCTGCCTTCAAACACACCTCCAGAACTGGTTGAAATTCCAGAATCAGCACATCCTTGCTTCGCTCTCTTCTGAATTGAGGGTCTTAGCATGTTCAGTGGCATGTAACTGAGACATAAAGCACTTGGATGGGAAATTGAAGGCAGCACTTTCCGCACAGGTAGCTGTGGCTCCGTGAGCTTGAGACAGAACAGAGACTCGGGGCTTTTCGTGTCAGATAGATTCACGTTCCCAAGCCAACAAACAACCCCTCTCCTACACTGAGAGGCTTCATTTGATTTTCACATGCCCCTGGGGGAGGCACTGGGTTCTCCCATTCCTGCCTTTCAGGTGTGCTAGGTCACGCTTGGGTCAGTTCTCCCACAGCCACGGCACCGTCACTGCAGCGCTGCTGTCTCGCTGTGACACGGCACGTGGGACACCACCTGCCACGGCAGTGCTGGCACTTCCCACGCTGGGAAGGTCTTTGAGTCACAAATTCTTTGTGAGCAGCTTCAGGCCTCTTTGCCCTCGTCCTGTTGAAGTTTGTCCTCCATCCCCCCATTCCATCCCTTGTATTTCCTCATGTGCTGAGTATCCTGTTTTTTGGCCCCTATGTGGGTTGTGGGGTGAAGGCAGCACCACCACTCAAACACACTGTATCTGCATCTGATAAATTCTCATGAGGTCACATCCGCTGTGTCCTGCCCTGCTGGACCCACAGGAGGCCAGAAGATTTGCCTCTAAACATCAACCTTGTCACCTCTGAGTTACTCAGGAACATTGGCTGTCATCAACACAGGGGTGAGGCAGCCCTGTTCTTCCCAAAGATGTTCTCCCTTTCAAGAGTTGGTACATTTTTACAGCAAGGAAATCCCAAACTGCACAAACACACAAAAAGTCCTTTTGTGTCTCATTTTATTTGTTGCTGTTGCTGGTGTTGTTTTTCCAAACCTGAAGGATGACTGGTGCATCAGAAGGGGAGGAAATGGCCGTGTTGAATGGTAATAACTGGATTAAGAGATTCAGTAGCAGACTCTCACCTATGCTGTTTATAATGCAGATTAACTATTTAATCCATCTGCGTCTCCAGCTTCAATTCTCCATTCCCTTCATCTCGCTGTCCTGTGATGTCCTCCCCCACCCCCTCCAGTGGCCTCGCAGCTGGATCCCTCCCGTGCCCTCCTCCTGGGGCTGTGACTTTGCCCACGTCCCACTGCTGGTTCTGCTCAGTTACTCCACGGGAGCTCTCCGGAGCGAGGGCTGTGTGCTGGTGGTGCCTGACCAATGAGCCCTACAATTGCTCGGTCTCCAGGAACCGCTGTAATGACCGTCGTGGCGGGGATGATTAATCAGGAAATGGTAAAGAAAATGCTTATAATGAAGCACTTGAATTTCTGACTTTACTAGGGGGTGCAAACTCACAAACAAGGTCATGGAAAAGAAATCCATTGTGGAATTGAGGATGACTAAATACAAGGACTTTAACTCTGGGTCAGGAAGTCTCTAAAGCACAAACTATTGCAGGCTGGAAGGATATCATGGGGAAGTGTTTGACCATGATCACGCTGTCCTATGTATTGGTCAGTGCTGGGGACAGGTGCTGAGCCTTCAGACCGCTGTGTCACACCACAGCCATGACCTCATTTCCCAGTTTTTGATGGTGGGGACAGAGAGTGGCCCTGTACCACGAGATGGGGAGTGAAACACCAGGCTTGGTGTGTATGTCACCCACCCCTCCTCTCTGCTTGCACTGGCCATGCCCTGTGGGGGCTACACCTGTGCCCTTGGAGAAGACAGCAGAAACATCTCCAAACCTGGACCCCCCCCTTCCCTGCTCAACTGCAGGGCCCAGCCCAGGGTTCAAACTCCTCTGTCTTCTGTGGAGAGTCTTTTCCAGTATTTAAAATTCCTCTGCCAGCTTGGTGTGGGAGCGAGCAGGACACCCTGAGTGCCAGACTCAACCTGCAAACATAAACTGAGGTGAGGTTGGCCTGAAGTCAGAGGGGTGTGGGAGGTCCTGCTCTCTGCACTGTCAGAGCAGGCTTCACATCCTCTTCCCACTGGAATTTTTCACATCCTCATTTTTTTTGGTCTCTGTTACTGAATCCACAGAGACCATATGAGTGTGAATGTATGTTTGTTAAAAACCCCAAATACGTCCGTGAGCTGCAAAGACTGTTTTCAAATCGTGGGTTTTAAAGGGGCATCTGCCACAAAGGGCTGAGGGCGGTTGATACAGCGCATACCAGCCGCTGGCTGAGAGGAATAAGCAGCATTGCTGATAAGCTCATTTGATAAAGCCTTTGCTGGGCACTGCAGATGCAGGCTAAGTCCAGCCTTTAATATCTGTCCCAGTCCCACAGGCAGCGCTCTCAGGCAGGGCTGCCAGGAATTATTGTAACCCTGTCCACATCTCATGCAGCCTTCAGTGAGTCCTGACAAGTCCTCACCATGTGGTCTTACATGTCACAGCTGTCACTGACCTGGCCATAGATCACCAGCTGATACCCAAGCAAATGCAAGTTGGCACCAAGGTTTCACAGACCCTTTTTGCAGCTCCGTGGGGTTTTGGTGTCCTGTATTGTTGAAACAGTGATTAAATCCCACATAATCATTCCAGCTGGTCACTTGACCACTGAAGATATTTTCTGTTGGAGGCTGCTGATGTCGCCCCATGAGATTCCACGTTGGGGCTGGGTTATAACAGCTTTCATGCGCATGAGCTTGTCCCATCACGAGAAATAATGAATGGGAAGGAGCAGCTCAAGGAAAGGAAAACAGGGGGTGTGTGTGGCCTCATCTGTCTGCTAGAAAAGGCACAGGATTGCTCTGTCCCCTCGTCCTCACCCTGCAGAGGACTGGGTCCCTGTGGAATCACACTGGGCTTGGGTGCTGCTGATTGCCAGGCTACACTAACCCAACTCACAGCTGGTGTCTCACCAGCTCTCCTGGCATCCTGTCAGTGGAGGAATTGGGAAGGGAGGATCTGGGCTCAGGGTGTTTTCAGGACATGCAAGACATGTGCCACTTGAAATGTGGCTCATCTCCCTCCTAAGCCTGAGCAGAGATGAGCTGAAGTCTGGGATCTGCACTGGGCTGGATCCCAGAGCCCCTGGTTTGAAACCCAGGGCTCACGGCTCCTTTCATGTGCTGCACTGGAGGGAGAGCGGTTGTTAAGGTCATCCCTGGGTTTATGGAGATGGCCTGAAACCAAGGAAAGGAGTTCCCAGTGACTTCTCCATTTAACACCAGTTAAAGCGCAGTTTTCCAGTCTACCCTGAGGCTAGGTTGAAAGATCCTGAAGAAAAAAAAAATTGCTTTTGGGTTCTGCACGAGTTGAATTCAGCAGGAATATCTGAACGTCTGGTGTTGCACGTGGATGCCAGGCTGTGTCTGGAGGAGCACTGGGGCATTTCCCAGCCCTTCCATCACGGTCCCTGCACGATCAGCACTTTCCTCCACTACTGACCTGGAGGTGGCAGAACCTCGGGGCTCCCCTAAACGTGCTGCTGATCCAGAAGACATTAAACCGTTATCTCTGTGTCTCACTCCATCAACATTTTTTCAGTCCGTATTAAAAATCCTACTATGGTTTTTTAGCACAAAAGGGGAAAGAAGAGAACCTTCTATGTTCAGGACATTTGGGACATCACTAGAATTTCATCCATCTGTGATTGGCCCTCAGACCGTCATACTCAATTTATTTCTCAGCCAAAGTTTTTCAGCCATCTGCTCAAGTGGAACAGCTTCCAGCATTTATTCCCAATAGTGCTCCTCTGAGGGAGCGCATGGATTTTCTCCAGTACGACAGCATCACTATTTTCCAAAAAAACCCTCAGCCCAACCCCGCAGTGACTGGCGGGGAGCCCTCCCTGCTCTGCACCCCGACCTTGAATTTTAAGCAATTGATCAAGGAAACACAGAACAGTTTCTCTTCCACTCAGGACCACCGTGACTGATGTTTTTTAAAGGGCTCCTCTGCAGAGATGTTAATGAGGTCGCCTTGGATACTCAGCTTAAAACGGTGTCGCTTCAGCTTCTTTTATGTCAGCAATCAACAACAACAACAAAAAATACACAACAACCCATCAGTGATCTGCTTGAGGAGGGGTGGGGGACTCCTGGCAGGTGACTGGAGCAGATAGCGATTCACAGTCCACCTGCTGCCAGCAGTTCGGTGCTGAGCCTCTCTGATTGTCTACTGGAGCATCAACACAATGATCTCCATAATTATTATCTCCTTAAATTGAAAAAAAAAAAAAAAAAAAAGAGACGGATTAGAAAAGCCTGATTTTTCCAGCCATCCTATTGAAAGTGCCCCAGGAAAGGACTTCAAATTGGGAGTAATAAGAGGTTCAGGGACAGTCAGGGAAATAAAAGCAGTTTCTCTGTGTGAACAGAGGAGAGGCTGCGTATTCTTAGGGAATTGTTTGCTGGGCTGAGACCTACTTGCATTACTCCTGCTTAATGAGTTACCATCCATCAGCTGGGCTGAGAGAGTGGCCCTTGTCCAGGTTTAAAAAGCAGGGGGAAAAAACACCTGAGGCAGGAACACCAGGCAGGTGCATTCAATGCTTTGATGATCTACATAACACAGCGCTCACCATGTCTCCAAACAGGTTGCTTGGCTTCTCTGAACCTCCCTCTCCTGCCTGGTGAGCAAGGGTAAATTCAGTGCCACGTCTCACAGGCTTCACTGGAGTTCTGAAGGAAAATGTGGAACCACTGATGGAAAGGTGTGAGTGAATTGAAAGGAGTAGCTTTGGCAAGCACTCCTTTACATATGAATAGAGATCAGACCGATTCCTCAATTAGGAGTTAGATTAATCACTCTAGAAATGTTTATTATTACTTTATTACGTTTGCTACTCCACTAATCCAGTTTATATGAATATGGGGGACCTACTTCTCTAACCCTCACCACCAGTGCCCAAACACGATGATAGAGAGCATCCTCAAACCCTGAAGCAGATTGGCATCATGGTGTGAGCACTCCTTTCCTCTGAGGAACTGTGGGTGAGCCTGGCAGTCTGTCTGGGGTCTCAGAGCTCAGATTTAGACCATAGAACAACCCAGGTTGGCAGAGACCTCAGGAGGTCTCAAGCCCTGCTCTGCACCTCCAGGAGTTCTGTCTTTTCTATCCTTTCCTTCAGGGAGCTGCAGAAAGCAGTTTGATCTTCCTCCTGCTCTCCTCCAGGATGAGCAAACCCGGCTGGTTTTGCCTCTGCTTGTACCTCAACTATCCACTGCTGGCCTGTCCTCGACGTGCTCCAATTTGTCTATGCTGGTTTTGTCCTAGGAAGCCCCAAACTGGGCCCAGTGTTTCCAAAACAATCTCAGAAGGGCCAAACAGAGGGGATTCTCACTCCCTTGGGGTGCTGCCTGCATCCTTGCTAACACAGCTGAGGGTGTAGCTCACCTCTGCTGTAACACAGCAATGACCCGTGTTCAGTTCCTGACTCGCCGGCAATCCCATCTCCCGTTCCACAAAGCTGCTTCCCATCAAGCTGCTTCCCAGCCCAGCTGTCCCCTGGCCTGTCCTGTTCCCTCACGGGGTCGTTCCATCAGGACTGTGCACTTGTCTGCCCATTTCTCCGCTCCCTCTGAACAGCAGCTGCAGCCTCTTGGGTGTCAAGTGCTTCCCTCCCCTCTGCTTCCTTTGGTGCCATCTGAAAACTTCCTGAGAGTGTGCCCAATTATCCAGGCCATCAGTACCAGTCCCTCCAGGATCTCAACAGCAATGAGGTGCCAAGTGGGCTCTGTACTACTGATCATCACCCTGTGAGTGCAACAGCCCAACCTATCCTCCAGCTTCCTTCTTTTCTATTTATTGGGCCCATATCTCCCCAGCCTGGCTCTAAGGAAAATAAGCATTGAAAGCTTTACTACAGGCAAGGGAAACCACTTCCAGTATTCCCCCATCCACCCTGCATCCTCACAGCCAGTTTTCTTGCCTTTCCAGGTAGTTGGGTCCATCAGGTGTGATGTGACCTTTGTTCTGCTGGGTTCAAACCAACCCATCCCTGACAGACATTCTCCTACCCAGATCAACAGCTTTACAATTGCACTGGAACTACTTCTGTAAAAGAGTCCCAGAATCACAGAATTACAAAATCGTTCAGGTTGGAAAAGACCTCTGAGGTCACTGAGTCCGACCTTTGGCTGAAAACCACCTTGTCAGCTGGACCAGTGTGCCGTCCTGTCTTGAACACCCGCAGGGATGGTGACAACCCAATGCTTGACAACCCTTTCTCTGAAGAAATTCCTCCTGATGTCCGGCTTAACCTCCCCAACAAAGCTTGAGGCTACATTTAATCTACAGGTTGTGTTGATCCTGTGGTAGGCATGGTCTGTGCATACAATCAGAGCTGCTCCTTCATCCAGAGACTCTAGAGCTCCTTGTCCAAATAGACAGCATGGTAGGAAGACAAAGAAACGTGAGACCACGAGGGATCATTAGTCTGAAGTTGGATGTTACGCTGGTTTAGTTAAACTGCACTTAGAACAGTTGTGGGGACAGTTTTACTCACAATGGAAAGAAAAAAGCTGAGTTTGTTTTCTTCTCGTTTATTGTGGACATGAGGTAAGCCAGCACGAGTGGAGGCTACTTGAATTCTGAACAGGAATGTCCACATAGACAGTTTAATGAAGTTTAGCTAATCCAATTTGCAAAGGTTAATTCAGATTCATTTTCCTGATTGTCTCTGTGTAGATAAGGCCAAGGTCACTTCCCCAAGGTGACTGGCTGAGCCAGGCACAGGATCCACACTTCCTTTCACCATGACTTTCCCAGGCTGCTTTGGCCCTACCCATGTACCCCCTTCATATTCCCTGTACAGAAGAACTCGGTTTCTCACACTTTCCTCCACCAGCATCACTGATCCTCGCTGATCAAGATCACTCCAAACCCTTTTCCTGAGTGAAGTGGAACAGGCCCCGCTGTTCCTGGGGCCACAGCTCACACGGCAGCTTGGAGGTGAATTGCAGCACACATACAGGAATTGGTGATGCTAAAATCCCTCCCAGGAATCCAGAACAGCCCTAGGATCCTGCTGCTAGAGGTGAGCACTTCCAAGCACTCCAGCTGGCTGACAATGCAGATCTCCTAAATCATCCTGAGGCTGTTTTTTCTGACTCTTCTGGGCTATAGTTATCTGGAATCTCCCAGCAAAAGCAATAGAAACAGTTCAGGAAATGAACCTCCCCTTTGCAAGCCCACCAGGTGCACACTGTGATGGGACCTGATGTGGGGGGATATCTGTCCCACAGTTCTTTCAGCAGGGTTCTCACCTCTGCTTCTCAGCATCTGGTGCTGGCCCCTGCAATGCCCCAACTGCTCATAAGGGACTGAGATCCAAAGATATTTTAGTGTATTTAAAAAGATATATATAATCTAACCAAAACTGAAGAGCTGTCTTAGCGTTAACTGGAAACTTTCCCGAAGGAGTTACAACCCGAGAACAAGGAGCTTACATCTCCTAGTACATGATGAATGGGTGCAGGAGCTATTCTGAACAGCAGGCAATAGTGAATGGTTACATTTCCTTGGCCAAGATGAGGAAGCTTTAAGTAACTAATTAAAAAAAAAATCAATAGAAAGTCTTTTCCCACGATCTTTTGCCATGAGTCCTTGGCAATAATTTCAGTGCTCACTTCAAAGAATTGAGGTCTCTTTTCTGGGCCTCTTTCTGCCATGGCAAAGGAGTTTACAAAGAGAAGTTGCTTGAGCCCAGGAGCTGGCTGTTAGCTTGTTCTGTTTCAGGGAGGACTTGCAGTCCCCAAGTCACTGTGATCAGGGGTCCCTGCGTGGGTTGTCCTGTAACCGTGATGTGTGCCCACATCTCTGGCCTGTTGCCATCATTAGAAGATAATTTCATTTCGTCAGGACTTCCTCAAGTGATCGTTTCTGATGTTTCCACACGTGGCTGTCCAGATCCTCATCCTCTTCCCCAACACTGCAGCCTTTCTCTCAGACCTGAAGTGCCCTGAACTGTCCAGGGCTTGGTCCCTGCTGCAAGGACTTAAGTTGGGAAGTGAGGAGCAAGACAAGAAGCAGAGGGGTCAGAGAGTGTGCAGGAAGCAAGGGTGAGTTTTCTGCCAGCAGTGGTGAGAAGTGCTCTCCATCCTGCACTGCCCCTGTAGCCTTTCCCTCCATGGTCCATGGCACAGCTGGGACATCATCCCGTTGGACACAATCTGTACTTCCCACATCTGCAAAGCAGTTCCAAGAGAGTGCAGAAGGTGTGATGTCCTCTCTGTCCAGGAGGATCTGCCCATACCCTGCTACTGCATCTAATTCACTGAAGATTTTACCTCATTTCAGCAAAATTTTGACTCCTCTTGGGCAAGTGGGAATGTTCCTTCTTCTTGGTCTGGTTCAGCTGCTCCGAGTTAAGGCAAAGCCCAAATCTACTGTACAGCTACTAAGAAGGGACCCAGCTGCTGCCTCTCCCCTTCCATCAGAGATCTGCTGCTACGTTTTGCTTCTCTCCTCCTTTTCAGGAAGAAATTCAGTGGAGGCACCTCGACAGCAGACCAGCTGGGCTGTGGGGTCTGTGCTGCACGTATCACGGAGGGACGCATCTTTCCGAGTGGGAAAGGCCATCTTCCACAGCCAGCTCCCAGCATCCCTGTCTCATCTCCCCAGCCTGACAGCTTGGTAACAAGTCTGAAACAGAATCTGAGCTCATACCCCAATACCTGCAGGAAAATCATCCCCACTATTCCTCTCACTGGCCCAAGAAACATTAAAGGCAACCTCCAACTCTTCCTATCCCTCCCTCCCAGCAGTCCATTCCTTTTAGTGTGTAGCCAGAACAAAAAACCACAAAGAAGGGATTATACTACTTTCTACTATTTTTTATTTTTTCTGCTACTCTTCTTTCCGAAAGCTTTTTGAAATAAATCAGGCAATTGGGAATCAGATCCTCAAGGAGGTGAACTTACCTTCGCTGTGGAAAGATGGCTTTCAGCCGCATCAGTCCATTTCTGCTTGGTGAAGAGGGAGCCACTCACATTGCCCTAACTGAGTCACGTATGATTTTTAGCATCATACTCTGGTCTGAGTTTCTCATGTTACCCCAATATGAAGCAAGACTTAATTTCTTCTTGTAGCCCCAAAAGGCTGTCACAAGGTAGTGGGGCTCTTCTGCGGCTGCAGAGCATCTGAAAAGCGTGTACAGAAGAGTTCCTATAGCAAATAAATGTAATATTTTTACTTCATGCAGGCTAAGGAGCAGCTCTAAAGACAACCCTTCATTAGTGTCTGAACTGTTGGTCCTTTCTGTTCTGAACTGAAGCATCAGATAATATTTAGGTTCCTAAAAGATTTTTTTTTTGTGGGAGGTGAAGATATTAATAACGTTGGGTCTATTGTGTCAATCAATTTTATTACGACTAATACAAGATCCTATTTCTTGAGTATAGACTCAAAACCCAGGATGCAGTTTAGGACCCAGTCTAGGTGCTCAGTGCTTCCCAGAACCTGTCCCATGTGTTCAGGCCTCTTCCCAGTGACTGTAACCCTCATCTCCTTCCCATGGCCACAAGAGACTGCCTCATTTGCAGGTTTTTCTTGGTCACTTGCATTGGCAATTTTCCCTGACACAACGTAAAAATCCTTGTGTTTGCTGCTGAGCTCCCTGGGCAGGTTCCTCACAGTGCTGCCAGTCCTGAATGGTGGCCTCTGATGTCTTCTCCTGTTGCTGCACAAAGGTGCTCCTTCCATTGACCTGGGACAGGGAGGGTCTGTGAATTGAAGCCTAGAAATAAATAATACCTTCTATGATAAAAATATCCCCTTCCAGGAGATCCCGTGCAATAGGGAATATCAATTCTTTGACCCTCATTGGGACAGCAGTGATGTTCAAAGGATTGTGAGGAGTGAGCATCACTTCCCACTGTCTAAAGGAGTGGGAGATTTGTGGCTGAAATGTTGAACCAGAAGCCAGAAGGTCTGGAGTCTATTCTAGACCAAATGTGGCCTTTAAGAGGGCTGGGATTTTTCAAGAGCGCTCATCACTGCTCCAGTTCTTCCGTGAATGAAACCTCCTCTGATCATAACCAAGGAACAGCCCTGTGTGCTTCTGACTGCCACCTTTAAAATGGATCAGGCTCTTCTGACCCGCTCCACAAACACACTGTGTCTGTGCTGCTCAGCCACGGTGTCAGTCAGCACCTCTGGAAAGCCCAGGTAGGAACAAGACCTGCAGCAGTGCCTGATCTGGGCAGCTGGCAGGAGATCTCTTGGGACTGAGTTCCAGTGCTTTGGAGATGCTGGAGCCAAGGGCAGCTACTTCCCAGCATGGGGCCCGTGACACACAAACAGTGTCAGGGTCAAGAAGGGGGGATTTATCCCACCCAAAGGAGACCCTCAGGCTCACAGGTTCCAAGGGTGGTTTGTCCACTGTAGGATCAGGAGCACCTGGGATGTCACCTGGGGTCTCCTGTACCAGGGAGCTCTCTGTTTTGGGGGGCTGGACACCCTCTCAAGGAAACTCAGGGCTCCCCGAGCTGAGGTAGTCCCAGTTTTCGGTTATCTTGCCAGTGCCAAGATAACTGAAAACCAGTGAGAGGTTCACGCTCCCAGGACACCTGAAACAGGTCCCTGGGGTTATCTGGTGGCCTGTGGGAGGTGAGGCTGGGCTCAGTTCTATGGGAGAATTTTGATTTTTCTAGTTGCTCACTGCTGTACTCCCCTAGCGAATGGGTTGGGCCTGCTCGCTGCAGAACATTTGTGTGTTCTGTTCACTTGCTGCATTGTCCTGCCCCGGAGCTGCGGGCGGTTCAGCGGGAGACTGAGTTCTCCCAGCACCAGCTGCAGCCCTCAGTCCATGCACGCACCGGTCCCTGCCAGATTGCACTGAGAGCACAAAGGAGAAGAAAGAAACTGGCTCCTTGGCTGGTGTTTGTGTAGTTTACAAAGCCTCTTTTGCAGAGTTCCTGATCCCAGTTGGCCAGGGCTGCCAGGCTGTCCCAGCGCTGCTCTGCTGCAGAGCCCGGGGAGAGCAGAGCAGAGGGAGGGCGAGCAGCATCTCTCCTTGAGAGGAGGCTGGCAGGGAATGGGGGCACTGGCACCTCAGCACCCCCACCCAGGAGTTCCTGTGCTGGAATCTGCCTGTCCAGCAGGGATGCAGCTTTGCTGGCCCGCACTGGAAAGATCTGTGTGCCACGGGGAACAGGGGGATGTGCCATGCTCTGTACCTGCCATGGATGTAAAAGCTGGGGGAGATTTCCCCTTCAAGCCTTGCAGTGGGGCCGTGTTCCTGGGACCCCAGGCTGTACCCCTGCACCCCACAGCCCCCTCGGGCATGGCCAAGGCCACCCCTGCAGATGCCAGCATTCCCGGCAGCTCTCCAGAGGAGGGAGGCAGCTGGGTCGCGGGAAGCGATGGCTGTGGCTGTGCACACACGCCAGGCTGCTGATGCGCCGGTGTCTTTATTCCTCACTTCTGGTTTTGCTCACCGATGATGCAAAAGATGGTTCTCCATCGTGTTTTTGGGGTGCTGCTGTTGAGCAGTGTTTTGCTTTGGGCTGCCACAGATCGTGGCTCATCTGCCTGGCCCCTGTGTAGGGGGGAGGCTGCAAGCTCCTGGACATGGGGACAGCCCCGGAGAGGGGCAGGGCTGCCACACCACCCTCATTCAGGGCATTGTGCTTGTATAAATGATCAGGATCGCCTAGATCCTGGTGGGCTTTGAATTTTGACCTTTTTTGCTGTGGGGAGGGGAGTGCTGAACTTTGTAGCATAACTATCTCCTCACAAGTGAAAGCTGTTGGTCCCTGAGGGAAGAACAAAGGAAAATCCTTCTGATTTGAGGGGGAAAGGCCAGTGTTATTTATTTTACAGCTCTGAGGAGGTAAACAGGGCGGCAGAGTCCAGGATGATTAAAATATTGACCGAGGAAGGATGACATCTCAGAGATGTGTCTTTTTTAATTTTAAAGCCTGCAGACAGGGAAACAGGCTGACATCATGTTGAGATTTTAGAAATACAGCTGAGGAGAGGCCTCCCACATGGTGGCTCCAGTACAAACCAAGGCAGGGCCGCCCAGTTTGGTCTCATGGCTGCCCAGTTTGGTCTCATAGCCGCTCAGGATGGTTGGCTTCTCTGCCAGAGGCTTGTGCTGTGCCTCCCAGCTGGCTGCTCAAGTAGGAATGCACAGCCTGCTTCTCTCTCCTGAGGCTGCCCCGACACACAGCCCAGGATCTCTGCACCCCTCGTCACTGGGTACCCAGGGAATACAGAGGGTCTGAAGGGAGCGGGGTTAACCCCCACAGACCGCACACTGAATCCCCTCCTCTGTCCTCCCCTGGGTTAAATACTGCTGTTGATGTGCTCTGCAGCCGCTGGAATCACCAGGGGATGTGCTGCGGGTTTCAGCATCAGGCTGTGTTCCTGGGTGGGGGGGGCTGCCCCTGCCTTTGAGACAGGAGATGTGGGAGTGGAGACCATGGCAGTGAGGTGGGGACAGCATTGATGCAGACCTTGGGGCTCCGCGTTCCTCCGGCCGCCGAGGAGCGCAGGGCACGGAGCCTGCCAGGCTGCTGCCTGCAGGGACAGGAGCAGGAGGGGGTATGGGGACGCTGATTCCTGCTGCTGGCAGCGCTCTCGGCCCTGGGAGAGATCCCAGAGCGGAGCCCAAGGAGCCCCGCGCCCGAGGGGGAGATGCAGAGCCCGCCGGCTGCCTCCCGTGGGTGGGAGCGCTGCGCCGGCCGCCCGGGAGGAAACCCACCTCGGGGAAGGATGCTGCGGAGGGAGGAGAAGCTCCGGCACAGCGCTGACAGGGCGAAGCTGCTGGCAGGCAGCTGTCTCCAGGGTGGCTGCAGCACTGCAGCATCAATTAACCTTTGGGGAACTTCTGCCAGTGCCGCTCAGGCGTAGCCGCGGCTCCGCCGTGCCGAGCGATGGGGCGCGAACCTGCCGCGGCGGAAGGCTGCAGCCAGACTACAAAAGCCCGACCAGGAGCCAGCCACCTGAGCCGGAGTGCCTCCGTCTCGCTCACCAGCCTGCGCTAAGTGCTTTTATCTCCTCTCCTCGTGTTTACGAGGGTGGCTTTCTCCTTCGCGCGGTGGCAGCGCCGCGGAATGCTAATGGAGAGCGAGCGGCGGCTGCCCTCCGCAGTCCTTGGCCGGCAATTTCCTCGGGGCCAGGCCCCCGACCCCGCTGGCTGTGCAGGGAGAGTGTGACCCCCATCCTGCAGCCCTGCCCGTGCCCCTCGCCAGCGCCGTGCCTGCCCTGGAACCCACCCAGCTCCGTGGGGCAGCGCCAAAATAGCCGTTCCCCCGCCAGCCAGAGGGACCGTGGGGGACCTGAGCCCTTGCTGGCTGTGTAGCACAGATGTTCCCGCACTGCAGCCTCGCCAGTGCCCGCGGGGAGAGGGGGCTCTCGGCACGGGGTGCTGGCCCCCAGGCAGTGGTGAGCTCATGGTTCCCGCAGCTCCCTCCTGATCACGGCTCCTGCAGCTCCATCCCGTGAGCGCTGTGCTTGGTGCGTTCTTCAGGCATCCGTGCCCGTCGGGGAAGTCCAGACTGGGAGGTTAGTGGGCAAAATGAGAGGGGAAGGAATAGAAAATAGCAGCAAGGTTTTAGAAAGAGCAGCAGTACCAGGGAGGTGTCCTGCAGGGAGGAGTCTGGTCCATAAATCATGTGTGCACGGCCTCTTCTTGGCCACTGAGCTCTGCTCTTCAGAGAGCAAGACACTCCTTGGCCAAAGCCCTCTGAGGCAGTCAGGCATCAAATTCCTGGAAACGCGGGCTAAAAACATGCGCCTCATCCCAGCCTGATGTGGCGACTCTGCTGTCAGAGCTTGGGGCACAAGGGAACAGCCAGGGTTATCCCAGGCACCCCAGGCACATGCTGCTGTCACTTTGGAAGCTGTGGCAGGGATGTGCCATGCCTCCCATGGCTGTCCCCAGCCAGGCAAGACGCAGCAGGAGCCTCCCTCTTTCACCCTGATAGAGATGGACTCCTCCATGGCCAGGCAGATCGTGAGGAATCAGGAGTTTGGGGTGGTGTGGCAGGATTCCCCGGATCTCACATCACCTTTCCCAAGGGCAGCCACTCCGTGTGCTCTCAGCTCACCGGGGCAGCGTTGCCAGCACTCTCCCAGCCCCCGTGCCTCCGCTGCCTGTTTCCCTGCATGCAGCGTTCCCTACACGCTCCAAGAGAGCCATTTCCATGCTGCAGGGGAGCTGCAGGCAGCGGAGCCGAGAGGCAGCAGCAGCACCTGGCTCCCTTCACGTGCCCAGCCTGGAGACACCTTCGCAGCCCCTGCCTGCACCCAGGTCCTGCCCGGCGCCTGCCCGCGTGTGTTCCGTCACGGAAAGGGCCACGTTGGCCACTTTTCCTATGATCTCACCCCGGCCAGAGCTGTGAGTCATCGGAAACCCGGTCCCCCTGGGGCTGAGCCAGGGCTGGCCGAACTGATGGAAAGACCACCAAGGCCTTTGGGACCAGTCTGAGCTCCGCTGTTGCCCCACAGCATGTGAGGGCAGGAGTGGGGCTGGGACCAGCTTTGTGGGGAGCAGCAGGGGTGCAGCCACAGCAGCTCTGCCTCTCCTGCATCCCTGAGCCACCGGCAGTGATGCTGCCTCCGTGGTGAGGAGTTCAGCTCCCGTGGCACTGGGGTGGAGATCCAGCCCTGGCCCCAACATGTGCCATCCTTGGCATCCCCTCTCTTGCCAGATGGTGATTTATAAACCCCTGGGGCGGGGAAGCTGGGGAGCAGCAGGGCAGCTGTGTGGCTCCGTGAGTCTGCCACAAGGTGGTTTTCCAGTAAGGACAGCTCATTTCTTCCAGAGCATCTGAAAACACGAGCTGGAAATATCCCCGCCCGTCCTTTGTAAGTGGGACCCGTGGCAAGGCTTCCCCATGGTGGGGCTGGGTTTTTGCTGCTCATGCTACGTAGATGTTTTCTGTGTGCCTGGTAATAGGCAGCTGAAAAGACAGATCATTTACTGGCAGTAGCAAGGAAAAGTCAAAGCTCTCTCTCAGTACAGCTCCACTCCTGGAGATTTCCCCCTCTGCCTCATGAATTAGGTGATGCTGGTTATCCCAGAAACTCCCACGTACCCCTGTGCATCCTTGCTACAGCCCTGCAGGGAATATCTGCTTGCCAAGACTCCTGGTGCTTGTATCACAGTGGGTGTCTGCCTTCAAGGAGGTACCTGTCAGACTGAGAACTACCCTGAAACCTCACTTTGCCCACCAGTGAAAACTCGGGAATCTGACCTTAACTATCAGCGTTGTCATCTCTAGGGAAAATCAACTGGTTTCCACCAAGTTTCAGGTCCAGCTGAAGGTGGGAGGTGAAGGACATGAACAGGAAGAGGCAGAAATACTGTAGCACAGCTTGGTTGTCTTCTGCTCTCTGCCTGTAAGGCATCTGCATGGGGCTGTACTTGGCCACATCGAGTGTTTGTCTCCAGCTCCTGTTTTCATTAAAATGCCAAACAGTGGGCTCACCACTGATCTCGTTGTGGTTGTTCCTCTATGTCTGTGTTCTAAGCAATGGATAAAACCTCCTGATCCAAAACCAGCCTTAACATCTACCATTACTGCTGGGAACTGCAGCACTTTTCCTGCATGGTGAAAAGTGCTGAAATCCCCCAAAAAGTCTTTCTCCATCCTGGTGCTTCAGAGTGCTCTGACAGCATTGTGGGTGTCTGGTCACTTGGAGTCTGGCACAGCCATGGACAGAGCCTGCGTGCTGACTGATTTAAGCTCCTTTAGAATGATGTAGTATGATATCATCATTATATCACACCGTGCTGCTGTCACACATGTTGGGTTTAATCTGAGCAGAACCTGAATTCCCAGAGAGCAGTCTATCTTTTAAAATCAGGCTTAGCTAAATGCTGGTCGTTGCAGGTTTATTAACGCTGAATACAAGCAATAATTGCTTCAGCTTCTCATGAACTTGGTACAACTTTGTGTGAGTGTGTGGCTTTACCTGTCAGCTCAGGCTGCTTTTTAATCTGTGTTCCACAGCAACACAGCAGTGGGTCCCTCAGCCACCCCTCTGGGATAACTACATATTTGCAGTTAATCCCAGAAATTCATGGTGTCACACATGCCATGGCTTTGGAAGTTTGCAGATGATTCTTGTGCTGGACACTGTGGTTGCATTTAGTGAAATTTTGCCACAATGAATTGAGAGTTGGAAAGTCGCCTTTAAAATCTGGAGCAGCTTCTTAAAGCTCTGGAAAGTGATGTTTTTAGAACTTCCTCTACTTAATCCATGGTCTGTTACAGATCTCTTACCTCTCCTTGTCCTCCCAGTTCTGTCTAACACTTGTATTTCAGAGATGTTCACGAACACACAGCCACGGGCAGGGCTGCTTGGTGAGCATAAACTCTATTGCAGGAGCACGTGGATGTTCCTGTCTGTGAAAAACAGAGCTGGTCCAACCCACAGTGGCCATTGTGGTGTTACAGGAAAAATCTGAGAGGTGTATTTTTAGTCTTTGAAGGGTTTCCATCAATGGCTCATTAGGTTTATCGAGGCAGCAGCGATGTTGTCAAACACACTCTGCATGCCTACCCTGTTTGGCAAAGAACAAAACCATGTAACAACAAATTAATGCACAGACCAGTGGCTTTTTCATGACCAGTGGACACCAGTTTGGCCCTTTCCTACCTAGACAGTGGGTCTTAATTTTCTAGTTTAAAACCACTGAAGTGTCAAGAAGTGCCACACTGCTAGTCTGGGTCCAGATGCCGTCACAGCAGATGTCCTGGGCCTGGAGCTGTCTAAATGTCTAAATCTGTACTAAATGTCCCAGTGTCAGTTTTGCCACGTTACAGGGCACAATCCCTGAGATGTTGTGGTGACATGACACACTTTGACTGGTTTTAGCTATGACTCTCCTTTGCTTGGCTCTTTAAAGTTCTCCCTTACAACTTGCCAGCTATGGAAAGAGCTCTTTTTACTCTTGTTTTGACAGTGGAATTGATGCCAGTTTTGGGGAAACACTATAAATATCCCCGAGTCTGTGATCTCTGGTGTTAGTATTTCCTGGCAGTGCTTTCAAGAGTATCTGATTGATAAGCACTCAACACAATGGTGAGTCCTGACACATTTTTAAGTGTTCACAGATGTGGCAGATAACCTTGTCCCATCATCTTTGGATGCCAGGTTGAGGGCTGGACATAGTTTATTGATAGCCACAACTTCATCAAGGTCCACAGTATCAGTGAGTAACAACTCAGCCAAGTGTTCACTTCATTTCCAAGACACTTTAAAAGATTATCCCCACAGCTTCATCTATTTATTATTTTTAGGATGGGCTGGAGGACGACGATGTTTTGGTTTCTTACAAGTCACTTTCTAGATTCTTACAGATAATTAGAGAGCATAAAGCTATTTGTTTTTGTAGGAAGGGTTACTGGGGTCTTGTGCAAGTGATACCTGATGTGAAATGGCTTCTTAGAAAATTGTCCAGTTTGTCAGTTTACTCCATTTCATGAGCCTTTTAGTCACAAAATCACTATCCTGTTTCTGGCTAACACCTCCAATTATCATTACATTTTCTTCTGCTATGGCGAGTGACCTGCAAATCCACTGATGTTCCTCAGTAACATTAATGAAGCCACTTCTACGACCAACTTCTGCATTACCCCAGCTCCCTGGTGCTGAGTTGTTGGATTTTCCCCCCATGGTGCCTGGCTTCAGACAGAGCTGGATCTGCCCTTGGTGCCTGTATTTGAAACCTGATCAGAAGTGCTCAGTCACCAACGGTCCCCTCCCCGTACTCTTCAGTGCACTCCAGAGCATTGTAATGGCTTAAGATGATGAATACTATGCAGACAACACACCCAGCTGTCCAAGCAGACAGTCAGCGGAGAAATGAAGATATGCCTGCCTAAGTAAAAGTTTGATTAATTGCATTAATTAGGCCCTAAGGTATGGTTCATAAAATAAGAGTACAACTGGTGTATTGGATTGGGGAATTGACTATGTGACAGGCAACAAACAGTGGCACGAACGGGAACTCGTCTCTGTCTGGAATGGCATGATAAATTATCAATTAAATAATGGAGAGTGACAAAGCTGCAGTCTGTGAGAGGCGACCTCCAGCCACGGCTGCGGCCGGCCCGGCTGGGTGACTCGGCCACGTCTGTCAGTCTCTGCAGTGCTTCCGTACAAGTTTGTTCTCCCACAGTCCCACCAGCACAGCACTGGGCTGGTGGCCCTGTCAGCACTGGGCTGGTGGCCCTGTCAGCGCTGCAGGGCACTGGACCCTCACAGGGCGAGTGTGGACTCAGCAGCCCAGGGGCCACTGGGCTCCTGCAGGGACTCTACCATAGCACCGAGCATTCACCAGCTGCTGATCTCCTCCCGCCATGGCAGCAGGACCACCTTCTGCTGGGCAAAGTGGTGAAGAGGTATTAATTCATCCCAAAGGCACTGGTTTTGACCTTCCCAAGCGTCGCACCTTCTCTTCTCGGCGTGTCCCACCCTTCGGCATCACTGTATTTGCTCACCAGGGTCCTGCCCCAGTGGGAGAGCCATGGGTCAGCTGAAGCACAAGGTCCAGTAGCATTTCTCCTCCCGGATGCTGAGACTTTGTGTGGCCACAGCTGCAGCTTCCTCATCCTCTTCCGTCCTTGCTGCTCTGCACGATGGGCTCCTCACTGCTCTTCCCTCCCATCGTGCTGCAAATCCGTGGGGATTTGCCTGCTGACAGACAGACAGACAGACAGGGGCACAGGCAGAGGTGAGTGGATGGTCTGTGTTCGTGGCGTGCTCCACCACGTCCCTTTCCCATTTCCCACCCGAGGGATTGAAGGGTTGCCCATTCTCCAGGCTGGACCGGCTCCCGCCGATCTGTCGAGCGCCGCTGCCGCTCCGGTCTCAGGCAGAGCTGTGAGAGTGCTGCTGTGCAGGAGGAGGCTCTCCAGATTCCTCGTTAGCAGTTGTTGTTAATGACTCTGCGTTTCCATGAAGCCAATAGCAGGCTGGGACAGATGCATTACCCCCTGCCCCAGGAAGCTGATAAGAGATGCTGCCTCCCCAGTGGCACCGCTTCAGTTCCTTCTAGAAGAAGGTTCCTTCAGGATCATTTCCACCAGCTCTCACTTTCCACAGCATTTTCTCTCATTCTGCATTGTTTTCTGTTCCAAGATTCATTCCATTATTACTTTTAGTGTCACATAAAGGCCTTGACTGAGATCTAGGCTGGACTCTGACAAACAACCTCTACAACGACACCTCTGCAAAATGAGTGAGCAGGTCTGTCACCAGTGCAGTTGATATGGGGAACCCCAGGGGAACTTCAGCGCTGACAGTGAGAACTCAGGAGGTGGTGGGGGCTGAATGATCCGCTCCCTTCCCTTGGGAATGGTCCCTGGAAGCAGAGGAGGGACTAAAGGCAGTGTGAGAGTGGAAACGCAGCAGGGAAACAATCACAGTTCCACCCTGATGAGTGGCTGAGTCAGGGGGATGCGCCTGGTCATTAGTTGTGTTGTCTCCATAGAGGGTGTCCAGACATTGTAAGACGTTGCTGGAACATTTCTCTTGTCGCACCCCCCTGGCAGGGTGGGATGTTGGGGAAGTGACAGCTCTCTGGTGCCTGGTGTCTTGTTCATTCTCAAATCATCATCGGGAACATCCTCTCACCTCCTGTCTATCAGATTTCTCCACCATCCCTCCTGTACATTCAGAGAGGGCCCTTTCAGGCAGGCCAAGATAGACCCCAGCTGCCAAACAGAAACCAGGGTAGTTCACAGATGGTTGAAATCCACACAGCCTGGTTTTCCCTCTCTTTTACAAGCCCAAGTGCCCATGCTTCCTTGCCCTGGATGGAGCAAGGACAGCAGCCTGGGACAGAGCAATCACATGCATTAGTGTTTGCTAAGTACATGCTGAGGAAGGACAGATTCCTCCCAAAAATAAAGGAAGAAACAATTCCTGCTCCATTAGTGTTTATGGCTGCCATGCCATAATGAGTGAAGATCAGACGTGGGAGGAAAGCTAGAGAGGGACAAGAACTACAGCCATGGGATCTCCTTCACTTGGATTGCAGGCACATCTCCGTGCTGATGTAAACACACCTCTGTCAGGTATTTTAATGACTGAGCAGCACTGGGGACCTCGCAGCTTTTTCACTTCCCTGTTCTTTCTTTACCCTTTCTATATGACTTTTGGAGTTACAAGTCTTGGATTGCTCACCACTTTCTCTTCAGCTTCCTCTGAGTCCTTTGTGTGCCATTCTCCCGAGCTAAGCAGGGCTGTTACTCCTGGACAGCTGTCTGCTATCAGTGACAGTGACACAATCAGTGCCGTGTCTCTGACTTGATTTCAGTGGGTTGCTCTCTGTTCCCTGACGGGTTGGTTTCTGTTGGGGATATCTGTGCAGCAGTGTCCCTATGACTTTCAGTATCAGTATGTTTCTGGCACGTGAATTTGGGGGTGGGTGGCTGCTCCGTGAATTTCTCTCCTCATCTAGCTGGTTTGGTTGTAAGAGGTGTAGCCCAGGCTGTAGCTGGGATACTGCTTTCACAGGGTAGGTGATCTTTCCACTTTGCTTTGAAAAACATCCACTCCTTCTGCAATTGAAAAGCCACGGTTTCTGTTAGAGAGGCTACACACGCCTTGGGGAGGTTGTTGTCCTTGTCTCACCAGATTTCTTGCAGAACAGGGCACAACATCTCACTCCAACTTTCATAGGTGATGCTCAGTGAACTTGTAGTTGAGCTGAAGCCTGGTTTTCCAAAAGATGCCCAGCCTGGAAGTTTCGGATGAGTCTATTCCCAACCGCAGAAAATCTGGTAGAGCATCTCTCTATTCAGAAAATGAACTAAGCTTTGAGCTTGCTCTTGGAAGCCTGGAAATCTACTGGCAACGGGCATGCGACAGCAAGCAAACCTATGGCTGATTCATCTGCCTCTCTGCTCTTGCTTTGGGTGCCCCTGGTGAGGAAACCGGATGGGAATTTGATTGATGTCATCACAAAAAGTGGTTGATGTTTAACAAAAAGCCGTGAGAGCCCAGCTGCGTTTGGCTGCAGCCGGTGCATGTTGCCTTCCTCTGCTCCCCTGACCCGTGGCCCTGCTTTTTTTGTGATCCCACAAGCAGGCCAAGCTTCCAACGTGTTGGGACATCCCACAGCGGCCTGTGACACCACTGGACGAGGCTGCCCTGTCAGCTGAAGCCCGTTGGGGTGGCCCTCCTGATTGTCACAAGGAGCCAACAGCTGCGGGACAAGCAGCACCTCAGAGTGGCTGCAATTCAAGCCCCTGCCACCAGCGCTGGCTTCCACGGGTCTGTGCAGGCTGGTGGGAGCTCCGTGGTGATTGCACCCTCCTGGGTGTTGTGCTGGTTGTCTTGCACATCTTTTTCCTTTGCCTCATTTGTTTGCGTCTTTCAAACATGACCCGATAGCGGTCAGGGAGCCTGCTTCACCCTCCTCAAACCTCACTGGGGACAACTGAAAGCTTTTAGAGTGTCCAAAGGAGGGACATGAGGATGGAGAAGGGCCAAGAGGGGCCACACAAGGAGCAGCTGAGGGCACTTGGCCTGTCCAGCTGGAGCACAGGAGGCTGAGGTCAGACCCACCCAGGGGCTGCAGCTCCTTTTGAGGGACAGGGCAGAGGCAGCTCCGATCTCTGCTCTCTGTGACCACGGACAGGACCCAGTGGAATAGTTGAAGTTCTGTCCAGGGGATTTAGGTTGGATATCAGGAAAAAGTTCTTTCCCAGAGGGTGGTGGGGCACTGAACAGGCTCACCAGGGAATGGTCACAGCCCCAGGGCTGCCAGAGCTCCAGGAGGGTTTGCACAACACTCTCAGGCAGGGGGTGGGATTGTTGGGATGCCCTGTGTAGGGACAGGAGGTGGACTGGATGATCCTTGTGGGTCCCTTCCAGCCCAGGATACCCCATGATTCTGTGGTAACTGCGTAGGGCTGCCACCTTAACCGAGAAATCCCCCACATCTGCGCTTGTGCTGGCCCCCCAAAGGACCCCCAGTGCCTGCACAGAGCTGGGGACAGGCGTGGCCTTTGGGGCCTGGCAGACAAAGCACATCTCCCAGGCTTATCAATCCCTCGCTGTTGATGTCAGCCCCAGAGGGAGTTCCTGTGCCAGGGCACTTTTTGGGTGGCAGAACAGATGAAAAAAACCTCATGATCAAATGCAGCAATCCCCACCCATCCTCACTGCCCTTGCCTCACACATGGCAGCTGGTGAATTTGCTGTGAAATGCCATTCGCTGTCCTGTTTATTCCAGATGAGAATCTCTTCTCCAGGGACTCTTTCCCCAGGAAAAACTCTTCATTTGTGTAAGTATTTCAGAAGGAAAGACTGAAGCAGGTCTGAAACTAAACTCTTCTCTCTCATCAAGGCTGAGGAGTCCAGCTAAAGCAGCTACAGCACCCCTGCTTTACTTTCCAGGAGAAAAAGAGATCCTTCCCATGGCAGGGAGACAGCTCTGCCAATGTTTCTTTCTCATACCTAGCACTGGCAGTAATTTCAGCTGTGGCAAGATTCATCAAAGTTAATCATCTGACCCTCATCTACATGAGATAATTTTTCAGCGAGCAGGATTTGCCAGTAGCCTCAGCTGGCATCACGCAGACCAACATGAACAAATCACATCCTGTTCCAGGTCTGGCTTTCCAAATCCCAAGCAAGGAAAGAGAGCAGCGGGCGTCAGATCCTGAGGAAGACCTAGATTCAATTCAGCTCTTGGTGTTGGGCCATACGGCTGCCTCAGGTAGCTCTTCAGCGAAAATCTGACAGTCCCCAAAACTTCACGAACACTTCTGGCCCTGAGCGGCTGGCATCTTGCACAACCTTCTGATCTGACAAGTTTGCCAACATCCTGAATGGTGAACATCTCATGGGGTAGGCGGTTCTTGGGAGGCTTCCATGCATCTTCTGTCGTCTCTGAAAACCTGCCTGAAAAAAATCGGTCTCCTTCTGGCTTTGCGTTCAGCCCGGCACCAAACCTATGGAGGCAGGTTCAATTGGAAAGGTCCCATCTCTGCAGGGGTTCGAGCCAACCTTCTGATTTGATGTGAACAGTATGTACGAATGCCACTGAATGACATGTTTCCATGATAAAGAGTGTGGTGATGAAATTCTTCTGCGTGCCAAGCATGGAAACAAAAAAGTCAGTGGGCAGCTGCAACACATCACAAGAGCTGGAAAACAAAATCCTTTCTGATTCCCAGAGCGGTCCTCGAGGTACTTGGAAACCTCAGATTCCTGCCCCCTGCAAGGGACCAGCACTTCCCCGGAACACGTAAAGAACTGTCACTGTATTAAAGCTGAACAAATACTCCACAGAGAATAGGGAGATATTGTTTGAGTGACAAAGGCTGATAAATCATTCTCTGGACGTTTTCCTCTTTGCTTGGCTTCTTCCCATTGATCCATAGGAAATCGGTGGCACTTTGCCTGTGAAAATCCATAACCCAAAAGTCCATGCATCGATGACTTTGAGCAAGCCCTGTTCTCAGGTAACACGCCACTTGCTTTTGGTTTTCACCAGCATTGTTTGGTGGGGTGGAAGGTAAAGAAGGCCCGGGGTGATTTTTGATGTGGAGACAACAGAGCTGATCTGTGTCCTCATGCCCCAGCAGCCCCCAGGCCCGTCCTGGAGAAACGCACACCACGCGCGTGTCACCCGTCCCCGACGCCACAGCTCGATAGTTCTCAGGCTCCTGGCAGCTGAGGGCAGATAGATAAACACATGGCATTGATGCAAACGATCCCTTCGTGGACAGCTGGAACGTGGTGGGCCAGAGCAGAGACCTGAGGAGCTCGGCCTGTCTGCCCCACCTCAGGTGCCACCCCCGAGCTCCCCTTCCCTAAAAGAGGGATGATGCTGCGGTCTTGGCACATCAGTCTGATTTTCAGCCTGGAGGATGCATATTTTAGCCCTGTTGTGGTGGGTTGACCCTGGCCAGCAGCTGAGCACCCAGAGAGCTGCTCATCTGTGTCCTCCCCACAGCAGGAGGGGGAAGAGAATCAGGAGAGCAAAAGTGAGAAAACCCGTGGGTCGAGGTAAAGAAACAAAGCTGTGTGCCTGCTAAGGGAAATAAGGAATTCATTCACTCCTTCCCATCAGCAGGCACATGTCCAGCTGCTTCCTGCAGTTCAGGGCTTCAGTACACATGATGGATACTTGGAGAGACAAACATCATAACCATGAACAGCCCTTCATCCTCCTTTCCCTGAGCTTTTATTGCTGACATCATATGGTCTGGAAAATCCCTCTGGTCAGCTGGGATCAGCTGTCCTGGCTCTGTACCTTCCCAATCTCATGCCTGGGGGTGGAATGGGAAACAGAGAAATCCTCAGCACAATGCAAACACTGCTCAGCACTAACCAGAACACCAGTGTGTTATCAACACTGTTTTAGTCACCAATCCAAAACACGGCACCATACGGGCTGCTGGGAGGAAAATGAGCTTCATCCCAGCCAGACCCACTACACCCACAAAGCTTCAGCCCACGAAGCCTCCCTGCCTGGGGCATCACCTTCTGTCTGCCCTTGATGAAAACTTCCCAGGGCTCTCAAATGCCACATGCAGAAATAGGTCCATCAGGATCATCTTCCCCTGAAAATCTCCTTTTGATCCAAAGGGAGAGACAGCCTGAGGCTGGAAGGAGGAGCAAGTGGCCTAGAGAGTGCTACCCTTCGGTGTAGGATAGGTACCAGGAGACCTTTGCTTCGCTTAGATGTCCTGAAGAAGGGCTGAGTCATTTACCTCCCCTGTGCCTCATTTTCCCAGTGCCCAGGGCAGAACTGGCAGCACTTGTATCCCAGGGATTGGTGGTGCTGCAGGGGCATCAGGGAGGCTGGTGGGCTGTGTAAAATCACCTGGTGCTGGCTCTGTTGTACGGATATTTTGTCACCCTTTCTCTGACCTTGCTTATCTTCGAGCTGCCTCTTCCACAAGATGTAACCTCCACCTGGATACGACCGATTTGGTTCAAGACTCACGGAAGTTTCCCTGCAGATCTGTGCCACAAGATGTGATCTGAACCTGCACAACATATGGCTCAGATCTCCTTATTTCATATAAAATGGGACTTAGCTTCGTAATCCTGAACTAAACAGAAAGAGATGCAAGCAGAGCCAGAAGGGAGCATCACTGCCACTCTCCTGCCAGTTTTCTGGGTCGGCACTGACTTACACACATCTCTGCACAAGCGTTCAGCAGGCAGCCGGTCTCACCCACCAAAACTCATTTCCAAGCATCCAGATGGGGACTGAGTCAGGTTTTAGCTGAACCACTTCCAGGTGGTGCACCAGGTAGCCCCGGGCACACATTGCCTTGCGCTGTGCTGGATGACACTGTCATTCAGGTCTGCACCAAGCAGGGTCCCTTCTCGGCCTCAGGGTCCTGAAAGAGCTCTGGAGTGAGTCACCAGTGGCACCACTGACCTTGTGCTGGCAGAGGTGGGCAACAAGTCCCTCTGTGTCCATCCAGCAGCCTGGAATACAGAACTGGATAATGAATTCGCCCATAAGGGCTCCTCAGTGTGGGGGATGGGCATGTGCCCAGGCTGGCAGGAGGGACTTTGCTGTCCTGTCCTCTGGCTAGCTGTGCCTCTTCTTGAGCCTCAGCCTTTCTGAGTTTGACCCATGTTTTCATATCCTTCTTTATCCATCCCTTGGCTGTAGTTATGCAGTTTGTTTTTTCCTTCCCGAGTTTCAGAGCAGCGAGCGGTTCAGGATTCAGCTGCTTTGGGTATTTGCTGTGTTTCCATGCCTTCCTTTGTACCTGCATACAGAAGATCATTTCTGTAAGAAATGCCAGCAGGTCTCCTCTCTGTCCCCCTTAACCCCTGGGATGTCCCCTCCAGGCTCTCCGAGGCCATAGGAGATGTGTCCCAAGCCCATTGCCTTTCTCTTGCCACTCTCCTGCCACTCAGAGCTGTGAACTCTCACAGCTGCTCTCACCCAAGGTGCCTCCCACTTCCAGTTTGCAAGGATCCCGCATCAAATCCGTGCAGCCTGAAGCTAACAGATGTTTTGCCATCCCATCAGCTCAGTAAGAAACTGAGATTCCGATTTTTTTCCATTGCTTGTAGCTCCCGTACCAAAGGTTCTCTGGGATAAAAGCTGACTTCACTGAACACCTGCTCAGCCCTTTGCTGCCCTGTGAGTCCTTCTGTAAAGGTCTAGTCATGCCATTTTCCTGCAGATGCTGTCTTAGGATGCAGAGTTGAAAATCAGTAACCTCAACAACTCTAGATATCATGAATTTGTCTGATTACAGGACTCCTGAGTCTTTCTCCAGGTCTCTTGGAGATGTTTCCCGCTGAAAATGACTGCTACCTGGCCACGCTTCCCCACAGTTTGCTGAGGAGCTAGAGTTCCTCTTTATACCTTACCTCAGAGAGCTGGAAAGAAGAGTCACGCTCACAAAAATCCACTGTTATTTTCCCAGAGGGGAGCCTGAGTTCTGTGGCGAGACCAATCCATGGTGATTATCCCTTACTGGCCGTATAAGAGGAAGTAAAGCACAGAGTCTTTCGTGGCTGCATGGCTGCACAAAGGAAGGACCAGGCTGTGTGCAGCTCCAGGGCTGAAAAACCTTTCTCTTTCTCTACAACAGTGTGGGACCAGGAGCACACCCTGCCTTTGTGAGCCACGTGCATCACTTATCCAGGCAGGGCCAGTCCTTCCCAGGGTGTCCCAGCCCGTGTCCTCACCGGATGGGAAGCGAGGATTTCTAGTGCCACCATTCCTCCATTTCCAAGACGGAAAGGATGGGTGTAAAAGGGAAAAGAGCCAGTCTCTCTTCTGTGCCCATTGGAGCACGGCTGCTCCACGGCCCGTGCCAGGCTCTGCACGTGCGTTAAGGGTAGGATGCGCCTTTTGACGATTCCGCAGAAAACGCATCCTGCTAGCTCCCTCCTCTGTAGCCAGCCCAGCTCTGCAGAGCTGTGAGTCACGCCAGGCAGCACGATTTTATTCCTGTCATTACCACATCAGCTCAGGCTGATGCACAGGGGAGCTGGTGGGCTGAGTAAGGAGGTGCCATTTTTACACCGTTGCTCTCCAGGCGGGAGCCGGACTTTCCTCACAGTATTTTTTTACGGTGTCTCAGCAAATAAAACTCTGAGCACAGAGGGTCAGGGCATGCTGCATATCAATGAGGAGGATGTACAACCGGCACTGCATTCTCTTATCTCCTGCTATCCCCGGTGGAATGCTGGACCTCAGCGCTGACATGCCTTGCTGAAGAGGTCTCCAGAAAGACACACAAGTCAGCAGGGAGCAGGAGGAGTCCTTGAACTGTCAGCAGAGGAGGCGGGACAGCTCAAAGCAACTGTTGGATGGAAGGTGGATTTGGAAAGCTGTGCATGACCACTGGCCTTTGATAAGACACAACCAGAGGTCCCATGGAAGCTGGGAGAAGTAAGCATCCACCACCCGTTAGTCCAAATCCAACCACCCTCCAGCAGGAAACATCATGGTCAAAGAGGGATCCCACCCTGGTCTTACCCAACAGCTGGGGAGCCTTGTTCTGCTGCCCTGACCATGTGGGTCTCCCTTCTGAGTTTAGAAAACCAAAAGTTTGTTGTCTAAGTGACAACAGTTTTGTTGTCTAAGTGATCTGATCTCCTTGGTAAGGAAGGGGGACCTCTCCTCAGAGACCAGTTTGTCCCAGCAGAAGAAAACACTTGCAGCTCCATCTCTGGGTGTAAACAGAGCTCGGACTCCAAGCTGTGACTCAGGAAGGGAGCTCTGAGGTGTGAGAAGCCAGCTGGGATAACTCATGGCTTTGTGGAGCAGGGGGCAGGCCAGTCCCCCTTTGCCCCATGCCACGTCTGTCCTTGACCCAGCTGTTTGCCCATATACACTCAGGAGGGAAGGGGGAAAGAGTATCTGCTGAGCAAATCCAGTATCTTAAGGCTCCTTGAAGGGTTTCTCCAATGCCCTTTGTTTCCATGTCAAGTCTGGTGTAAGTTGAGGACCAGCCCATTTTTTGGGCCCAGTGTGAGAGATTCTCACACGCTTTCAAGCTGAGAACGTGCCTAAATCAGGGTAAATCAGTTACTCTGTGATCTAAGTATATAATTTCTACATTTTGCACAAGCAAGGTCTCTGGAGGAGCTGAAATCCAAGAGAGGACCAAGGCAAGGAGACAATAAAGGAAAAGAACATACCCAAGCTTTGTTAGTGAACAAAGGGGAAACCAGTGGCCTTTTTGCCCATGGCAAGAACTGGCCAGAAGCTGCTTTGTGCAGGATATTTGAGTTCATGTGCAGGTAGTTATTATTTGGAGCTGAGGCGAGACTGAGGAAACGCAAACACTTTCTTACCTATTGGCAGGAACAAGATCATCTCTGTCCAGAGGCACTGGGTTGAACTGGAGGTATCTGAGTAATCAGAGAATGATGGAATTCCAGGCTGGTTTGTGTTGGAAGGGACCTTAAAGATCATCCCATTCCACCCCCTGGCGTGGGCAGGGACACCTTCCACTCTCCCAGGTTGCTCCAACCTCCGTCCAACCTGGCCTTGGACACTTCCAGGTATCCAGGGGCAGCCACAGCTTCTCTGGGCAACCTGTGCCTGGGCCTCACCACCCTCACAGGGAAAAATTTCTTCCTAATATTTAATTTAAACCTACTCTCTGTCAGTTCGAAGCCATTCCTCTTTGTCTGAAAAATAATGGTCACAAGGAGTTCAGTAACTTCTTCAAATCAGCTTTCCTGAGTTGAAAAATGGCTGGAATGGTTGCCTGTGAACCCACCCAAGGTCTCCCTGGAAGTTCACAAGCCCCCTGATTTTTTGTTTGCTAACACATTGTCTATTTTTACTGAAACCTTCTTCAAAACTGTTCAAAATTTGTCATCGACCAAAAGCATTCTGTTTAAATACAGTTTCTGAAAAAAGTGAATGCTCATAATTCTGCAGAATATGGCAAATGTCAAATTGAATTCATGCCAACTCCGCTTATTTATTAAAAAGGGACAATCTTTTCATTTAAGTAAGTTCCTATCAAGTATTTTGGCCAGCTCCCCTAATGGTGGCTGTAATTGTGATCCACTTATCCCACTGGAGCCCGTCAAATGAACAGAGGTGAGGACACGGAACAGAAATTGCTTGGGAGCGAAATCAAGGGCAGACGAGGAATTCCCTACCCCCATGATAGAAACCCACCCATTGCCAAGGAAAGCTCATTGCTCAGACTTCAAACACTACAGCTTGTGCTTAATTTGGATACCACGGTTCTCCTGCTAGGATGAAAAAGTGCCAGTCTTACACCAGGCAGAAAAAATTGGGGGCTTAGCAGAGCTGCCAGGCCCCATCTTTGTACAGGAGCAATGCCACGGTCTACAGCAGCAGCAGCCAGCTCGGATGGATGATGGTGAGTTGGATATAGGTGGGAGGAGGCTTTTCTTTACACACTGGGGAGTCAGTCTGGCTTGCTTTCACCTTAAAACAGGAAGTTATCACCCCGGGGCACAGCCCAGTGTCATTAACCCGCGAGGTCTCAGCAGTGGTGGACGGGATAACGAGAGGCGACGGCCACAGGTGGAATCTTCAGGTTGGATATTAGAAAAAATGCCTTCCCCGGGTGGGTGGTGCAGCCCCAGGCTGGTCACAGAGGTGTGGGATCCTCAAGATTTGGCCAAAGCCACATCTGGCTGCCAAGAGTCCTGCTCCAAGCAGCAGGATGGACCAGAGATCTCTCAAGAGCTGGAATCTCCTTCCACGTTTTATTTCGTGTCCCAGCCTGGCAGACTGTGCCGTTGTCTGTTCCACCGAGCTCAGGTGTAGCATCCTCTGCTAAGAGCTGCTGTGGGCAGGCAGACCTCGCTGAAAACACCGAGCCATTTCTGTGCAATGATTTTTTGAGGAGGAGGTGAGCACATACAGGCACGGGCAGGTTAAATGTTGGAAGCATTTCCAGCCTCCAGCCTCTGTCCTCATAAAGCTTTGGACGAATACCTTTCTTCCCCGGTCAGCTGATGTTGACACAGCTGGATCAGCTGTTGATGAACCTTCTTGACCTCAGGGCCAAGGAGTGAAGGTGGACCCCTCTTGGACCTCATCCCAGATCCTTCTAAGGCCTCAGCCCCTCTCAGAACTCAGTCCTGACCCCCCTGGGACCTCAGCCCCCACCCAGGCCCCCAGACTGGCTGGTTTGATCGTGCTCTACCTTCAAACAACGACAAATGAGGCAGAATTCAGAGAAGAGCAACAGGAATGATTACGGGGGTGGAGGTAATGGCTGAGGAGGAAAGATTTTGAAATTTAAAGATGGATAGCCAGGCTACAAGCCTACATACAGAGGCATTATCATCAGTCATTAAGCAACATAACACTTCAGAGCCAGGGCAGGCTCATGATTCAAGACAGCCCAGTCTCCAAAGTGCTGCAGCCCAGAGGAGCAGCGCAAGGCCAGGCAGAAGGAGCCTGCTCAGGCTTGAGAGCATGAGCATTTATTTTTATTTTTATTTTTTTCTCTCAACGCAACATCTCACAGTATGAAGCGAAATTCTGTTTGGCACTAGGCAGTTCCACAAGGGCACCAGGGAAAAAGAACCTCCTAGCACCAGGACTTGATGATCTCGGCAGTCTTTTCCAACCGTAGTGGCTCTATGATTCTACAATTCTATGATTCTATGATTCTACAACTACAATTGTATGATTCCATGATTCTATGATTCTATGATTCTATGATTCTATGACTCTGTGAGTCCATGGTTCTGTGACTCTGTGTTTCTATGGTTCTATGACTTTGTGATTCTATGATTCTATGGTTCTATGATTCTATGGTTCTGTGACTCTGTGATTCTATGGTTCTATGGTTCTATGACTCTGTGATTCTATGGTTCTATGGTTCTATGGTTCTGTGATTCCATGTTCAGGGAGACTATGAAGGAGTTGGAATTTTCATGGCATGGCAATGATCGGCCAGAGAAAGCGCCAGAGCCTCACTGCTCAGGATACTGAAGTTAGACTGGACAAAGCATTGGGCAGTAGCCAATGGTGAGGAATGGCCAGCGGCCAGCAGATGGACAGAGCAATCAGAGGAAGGCTTTCCCAGCCCAGATTTGCAGCAGAGGGGCCAGCTTTGCCTCTGGTGTAATGCCCAGCCTCCCTGCGAGAGGTGGCCAAGCCCTCCTCTCACCTTCACCCAGCGGAGAGCCGGGCTTCGATCGCAAAGTGCTCCCACAAAGTTTGCAAACTGCAAATACCACGCAGCGAGACGGGGAGGGAGTGAGGGAGGGGAGAAAGGGGAGTGATTAATATGCAGCTGGTGCACGGCCTGGGAGAAAGGAGCCGCCGATGACCACCCGGAGCTGACGCTCGGAAAGCCACAATAAAAGCTGAGCGGATGGCTGAATGCAAGGCCCAGCAAATCAAAACAGATGCAATAAGCTGCGGCCAGGGGAACCAGCAGCCAACAATGACAGCAGAGCCCACGGGCTGGGGGGCACGTGGTTGGCACAGAGAAAGGAGGAGGCCAGAGAGAAGCGCAGATGAGCTCTACCAAGGGAATCAAAGGCCTGCTGTTCCGAGAGCCAGAACAAACGGCGAGTGCGCTCCTGCCACACATGGCATGGACAGCAGGAGCTGCGTGGTCCTCTGTGTCCCTCCAGGAGCCAGCCGGAGGCAGGCTGCTTCCAGGCTCAGCACAGGATCCTCCATCCTCCCTCCTGCCTTCCCCCAGGGAGGGCTGCCCTCGGTCACACACTGCTGGAGAGAGATCAGGGGTCTGCTCTCCTAAAGTGATCCTGCAGCCAAAACTCCTCTGTCTTCTGGCATTCAAACCCTTCCCATCACAAGGGAGGGACATCATCCTTTCCTCACCCAACATGGTTTGTGGGCTTGGTCACCTGGGACAGGGGCTGCACCAAATTGTCGCTCCCAGGTGAAGACCTGAGAAGGGAAGGAAAGGTCCACGCTGCTGAGGCCACCTGCCCCTTGCCCTGTTGGGTCACCGAGCTGTGGGTTAGCACAGCCACTGGCACCATGAGCCTGGTGGCCACACTCCTGTAGAGAGGAGAGCTGGTTTTGCAGCCAAGGACACAGACCGGAAGCTCTTGTGTCAGTGACATCCACAATGTGTCTGTGTAGGACGTGTGAGCACATCAGAAACTGATAGCAAATGTTTGAGATTCACATTGTGTGCCTGGTGAGGAACATTTGTAGTTTGAACACCTCACCCTTACCTTCATGTACAGGGCTGCAAAGACCCTGAGTCATTGGTTTCCTTGCACCAAGCTAAGGACAGTGAGGCAGAAGTTGGGCATCTCTGCACTGACAAAATCTCCAGGAGCAGTAAACCTGCCTTGAAAAACTCAGGCCTTTTAAAGAAGGAAAAAAAACCATAAATCCACCTGAAAACTCCCTTTTGACTCCTGGCATCTCCCCCATTTGTTTGTGGCCTCCCTCGTGAAAGACGAGGAAAGAAAATTTTGCAAATGGTAGGGTGGGGTTTCCTTTGAGATCCTTCTTGCTGCTCCCAATGCACAGCCCAATTTAGAGGAGTGTTGCTTCATCTCCCCAGCTCCTCACAGTTAACCTGTAGAGCAAGACAGGCTCTGCAGTGCTGTAACAACCCATTAGACAGCCAGTCAATCACACCAGTGATCGCTGTAATGGTGCACACGCCAGCGGGGGCCTCCCCACCAGAGCCGGGCACAGCAGTGCACCCGCCAGTTCCCCCGGTGTTTACCAGGGGATCAGAGGATATTAAAGGGGTAAAAATAAAATTCACAACCTGATCTCTTCTCCAGCTGCCTCTTCCTGCTGGTACAGGCGCAGTGTCCTGAGGATGCAGTGTCCATGTCAGAAAGGGCCCCTCCAGCTGGGGTTTGGCTCTCTGGGGTGTCTAAAAGCTTTTCTCTCATCAGCTCACCAGCACCCGCTTCCCAGGAAGCCAAAATCAGACTGCAGGGTGTGCTGGAAGCAGGAATCGCTGTCCCTGTCCCTGCCACTGGCCTTCTTAAGCCCTGTGATCACTGATGCTGAGATCCAGTCCTGGCTGAAGGTCCTGCCTGGCTTTACAGGGCAAGCTGGCCTCCAGGGCTGTCCTGCTGCTCTCTCCTCTTCCATTTTGTTGTGTCCTGTCCTTAGCGTGTCATGGATACAGGGAGCAACTCCAGAGTCACCTTTTGGTTCCAGAGAAGATGCACTCTGTGGCCAATCCCTCACAATCTAGATGAGGACAGCTTTAGAAACTGCATCAGGAGATGTTTTTATTTCTTCTCCAGCCTGAAGCCCTTGAAGAATGTCGCCCACAGGCTTAAGCTCTTCTCAGCAAGCCTCAAACTAACTAAAATACATCAAAGCAAGATTCTCATATACGCCCCCAAACCTTCCAAACATCCAAAGCCTTGCATTAAAACCAGCCTAACCAGCAATCTCTTGATGCCCCAAAACAGAAGGCTTTTGGGTCTCTTCAAATTACTGGACATTGTGCAGGGGTGAGTGGATAAGTGCCTCTGGACTACGCCACTCAAAATGATCTAATTGCTTCTTCTGGCCTTAAAAGTCATTTATCAAAACCACGCCAACTCTGTAGTGGGCCAGCAAAGCCTCTGCTATAGATTTGGCAACAAGATGTCCAGATCTACCGTAGCCATCGACACCATCGTGATGGATCTGCTGAAGAAAGCTTGGGTGAAGGAGGGGTACATATATAACAAGGAATATGGTACACATATAAATATGTGCAGACTTCAGTAAGCAATAAATCAGTTGAGAACCCCTTAGTGTTTAGAGAAAACCAAGCTATGTTCTAGTCAATCAATCTGTTGCTGAAAATATTATTAATGCCTGGCACATAGATTTATGATGAAGGCTAGATGGATGCAAAAGAAACGTTTGTTAGTGGGAATTTTTGATGACTGTGCTGAAATATCTTTCATTTGTGGAAAGAAATCTAAATACAATCATCATGGTTATTTATCAAGGAACAGAGTCATCTTCATCTCTTTGTTTCCACCTTAAAATGCAGGATACCTGCAGGACTCTCCTGTCTCTCTTTTTGTCTTAAATGCACATAAGTTAAAAATGGGCACCTGTAAACAGCATCGTGGCAGGAGCTGCCCCATCATCACATAATTCCCAACACAACAGGAGATGCTGGGCCTTGCTCAGTGTTCAGAACCTAATGGCACAAAGTCACCATGTAGGATGTCACCTCAGTGATGTCTGCCGAGTGTCTTCATGCAGGGAAGGACACAGGAGGGGGAAAAAGTCCCTTCTGTAGACTTGGTTAAGCACAGGGATGATGAAGCTCAAAGGAATCATAACAGAACATCAATAGGAAGAACAGCTTGTACCAGTATGAGCACCTCTGGCACTGCTCATGGGTTTGTGGATGGGTGCTGAACCAACAGAGTCCAAAAGTGGTGTAAGTCCCATCTCCTCCTCATCCCAGCCCTGCTGGTCACATTTCCACTTCGCCATCACCAGTTCCTCCTGCCTTCCCCAAGAAGACGCCTGAGTTGCTGTTAGACCCTGGTATGGTCATTCCTCCTCAGCCAGCTGGGAGGCCCATGGCGTGGAAGAGTCAAGCTTTGTCACTGCAGGATCTCGGCCAGAAGTGCACAGGAGGCTGTCAGATCCCACGGGATGCTGGCTCCAGCCTTCCCAACACCTCCGTGGACGTGTCTAAATACAAGGCTTGGATGGAACCAACAGGAGATGAGTTACTGTCTCCACAGCAGGAGCAGCTCATGGAGGGGGTGCAACCTTCACCACGCTGAGCAGAGCAGCTCTGGGACCAGTGCTCCAGCACCAGCCTCAAGCTGAGCTCTGCCCCTGCAGCCCCAGCCCCAGGCTGCCTGGGCCAGCTCTCTCAGCTCCCTCGCTTCCCTTTACTGCTGTTTTTGTTTTCTTTCCACAGCTCGTTTTCTCGGTCATCCATGTCTCTGTGCATCATATATCACGCCTATGTGTCCGGAGGAAAGAAAGATCCCCTCCAACCCAGCAGCCCTGTAACGGATGGACCTTCCCGATTCGCAGCGAGCTGACAGCTTGTGAGAACAACAGCTTGAATTACTGAAAGAACTTTTCCCACTGAGTTAATCTGCAATGGATGTAGGTGACCTTCTAAAGGCATCTATTAATCAAAAAACCAGTGCCCATTCACTGTGCTAGGCTGAGCCCTTTGGGGGAGGGGGAGATACTAATTTCCCTCTGAGATAAATCATAATTTGACAATAATCATCTGCCCTAATCACTCCGATTCTTCCCTTTAATTATTTGTACACACGGCTCTTCCTGCCTGAGAAACACAAAGGACAACATTAAATGTGGAGATGCTGAAGGCTCCAGCCACAGCCTTAAATCCCTGTGTGGAGCAGAGCACCCTACAGAGCTGAGCTGAGCTGACAGGGTGCACCCTCCTTCAGAGGTGCCTTTCCCACTGCTTCCAGCCACAGGGAGAACCCTGGTCCCAGTCCAGGGACCAGAGCATCAAGGAGAGGGCTGCTGGAGGGGACAGCAGAGAGCAGAGGGGCTCTAGAGCTGTCCCAGCAGCCCGGGGTGACTCCTCAATGCTGCACCCACTGGAAGAGGCTGACCCCCACACAACAGCCACGCACTCTCCCCCCCGGGAGGGCTGTGATAACGTGGAGGCTGCGGAGAGCACAGGGTTAATGTCACATCAGTGCCCCTCGGATGCTGGGAGGAAGGGCTGTGAGCTGGGGAGCCAGCAGACCGTGGGAGGGAGGAAGGAGGGAGGAAGGAAGGGAGGGAGGGGTGGTTTGGGTGGCCCTGTGCAGTGCTGATGGGCTCCCTTGGCCTGGGGGCTGGCGTGGGGTCTGTGGCCGGGGTGTGACCCTCAACCAACACTCTGCTGTGACGGTGGCACCAGCAGCACCCCATCCTGGGAAGCTCTCAAGTGGTGCCAGAGCGAGTGCAAGGCCTGGGCACCGAGCGTGGGCCGGGGCTCCACTTCTTGGCACCCCCTGTCCCCTGGCCATCGAGCTGGGGGTGCGGAGCAGGGTCCCATGACTGCCTCCAGCAGCTGGTACCTTCACTCAGCCACCTCGGAGCCATGGGGTCCCCAGGGCACGCTCCAGGCAGCACAATGCTGTGTCTTTGGGCACCTGTGAAAGCAGAGCGGGCATTGATGGGGGTCAGGTGAGCTTTTTGGTAAAAATCTGCACCCAGGAGATAAGAATATAAATGGCAGTGGTGTGAGAATTTGCCCGTGCCTGAAGTGGGGGCAGGCAGTGGGGTACAGCGGTCCTCTGCACGTGCCCGACTGAAAACTGCTCAGCAAAACTCTTTTTCAGTAGACTCGTGGGATGAGGCAAACAGTGCGTGCTGTCCCTGGGAAAATGGGACTCCTCCTTGTTCTCCTTGGGAAGAAATCCTCCAAAACTGGAAACAGCCAGGAAACGCTGCACAGCAGCTCTCGGGAAGTGAGATTTCTCACTGCACCCATCTCCTCTCCCACTGGCCTGTGCCCATCGCATCTCCCACCGCTCAGGCACAGGCTGGGTGTGCCGGCTCCTCACTGCCGGCCCCACAGGACCGACAGCCGGGAGCCTAGTGCTGGTAGCCAGGAATGGGTCCCGAGTGCAGCAGCATCCCTTCAGAAACACACCAGCCACATTCCATCCTCTGCTTTGTAGGGTTTGGTGCCAGGACCTTTCAGGATTTAAGCATCTGCCCTCCCAAAAAAACCCAAGCAAAATAGGAGACAGCCTCCACAAGCTTCCCCAGTGCTACCGGGCTGACTTCTAGCAATTCCCGGAGCCCAGGTCACTGCGCTGTCTCACGAGCTATACCATGGACCTACAGCACCATATGCTGGCCTAGCTTAGCATCTACACAGCAGTGCCGCCTGCCGCGCTCGCCGGGCTCCTGGAGCAGAGCGGAGCAGAGCGGAGCAGAGCCGGGCACCCGCCTGCTCTGGGCCCGGGGGAGCTGCAGGCGGTGGCGATGCCCCCCACTCCCTGTGAGGGGACAGTCGGTGACCGGTGGGGACACCTCTGAGAAGGAGCTGAACCAGCAGCCCCTGAGTGCCCAGTGCCCAGGAGAGCAGCGTCCCGGGATGCCCAGCCCATCCCGCAGAGGGGGATGAAGCTCAGCTATGGGTCTGGGCAGCCGTGCCCTCCCTGACCCGCTCCAGCCCCTCTGCTCTTTGTCCCCTGGGCAGCGCGGCACCAAGCCCACCCTGTGGGAAAGATCTGCTCCAGTTCCACCAGTCCTGGGGGTGCTGGTGCCCTCCCTTGGCACCCCACAGCTGCCCCAGTGCAGACCAGCAGCTGCCCCACTGTAAGCCCAGCTGAGGCCAGCTCTGGATCCTGCCCCACCAGCAGCTCAGACCTGCCAGACTTGGCACAGCTCAGCTCACGATCCTCCCTCAGATGGGAGCGACGGAGTGACCTTGAGCAACTCTGGAAGTAACCACATTAACATTGAGCTGGGGAGGAGCAGGCTGTTTCCCGAAAGTCTAATCCACGGGACTCCCTGCCATGAGAGACTGGCGGTGCTGAGAGCCAAGGATACAGAAATAAAGATTTAATCCAACTGCCGAGAACTCACTGCATCCCTGAGGAAAACAGGCACAGTGCTACTACGTGCCTGGTGCCTTCAGCTCCTGGTTCTTGTCACAGGATGCCTTTGGGGCTGTCCAGCACTGACCAGCGAGCACTGGAGCTTGGATTGCAGTGCTTAGGGACACGGTTTAGGGGTGGACCTGGCAGTGCTGGGTTAATGGTTGGACCCGATGATATTAGCAGGCTGTTCCAGCCTTAATGATTCCATGATTCTGTGCTTACCTGCAGGCCAGTGAGGCATCACTGAGCACAGGCTTTCTGTGCCCATTTTGCAGTGCTATGGTGCTTCCTGAGCCATGGGGGACAGCTCAAAACCACACGTTCCTCTGGAGCAACGCTGGTGGCAGATCCTGAGAGTTTGGGACACCATGAGTGACACTTGGCCTGTTTGTGGGTGAGTCCTGCCACGGGCATGAGAGATGGATGGTTCCTCATGGAGGAGAGAGCTCTAAAGCGCAGCATGGCCAAACCCAAAACTACTGGGAGAAATCTGCCCTCATATAATCCTAGGATGCCATGGGCAGGGATACCACCCACTAGACCAGGTTGCTCAGAACCCCATCCAACCTGGCTTTGGACACTAAGGCATACATCACCTCAGGTCCCTCCTGGCCGGATCTCCTTTGTCTTTTCACAGAATATCTACAACTGCTGCAGTGCTTCGCTTCTTCCTCCCTTCCCTAATTCCTACACCCTCTCTAAATAAAATAAAAGTGCTTTTTCTCTTTCCCCTGCGTCGGGACCTCGCATCGACACGTCGAGTACCCCTCAGTGCATTGGGGACCTTTCCCTCCCTAAGCAGCATTCCGACCGCGGCGGGTCTCCTTCCCTCTTCGGTGCTGAAAAGACAACACAGGCAAGAAGAGAAGCCTCTCCACTGCATCTTCAACGTTAGCTGCAGCGATCCGGTTTTCCTCTCCTTCCCCAACACCTTTTATTGTAATTCCCTATTGTGTTTCCCCTTGTCGCGCGCGAGTCTTCTCCTTTCAAAAAACAAAAAAGGGGGAGATGCGGCGGTGCGTCATTGCACTCCCCAAAATGGCGCTTCCCCTTCACCCTTCTCCTTCCCATAATCCCCCATTTCCCACCACTCCAACGGACTTTCCCGCCTTGGACTGGCTGTCTGTCACACCTCCTCTCCGCCCTCCCTTGTAGTCATTGGTTGTTGCTATGTCTCCCCTCCTTTGTACCACCCCTTTGAGTTACCCCTATTGGTTAATTGTGTATGTCCACGCCCCTGTCCTCCTGTATATATTATGTTGCCAAGCCCTGCTCTGGGCTCTTCGTCTCCCTACCACAGAGGCTCTCCCTTCCCTGCCTCCCTGTCACCCTGGAACCTCTGCTCCCATGGAATAAACCTTCATGTCTCCCCCGAAGAGCCGCTCCTGCCTCTTTCATCTCCTCCTTCGCCATACCAGCAACCGAGCCTGACCATCTTGCGTCCACTGCCAAAGATCTCGCTGCGGGCTGGGTGCCTCCGACTCCCTGGGAGAAGGGCTAAGCCCAGGGAAGTCCAGAGAGGACGCACCGCACGCGCCGCAACACTAGCACTTTGCTTTGCAAAGAAACCCATCCCAGCATTCCGAGTGAGCCTCTCCTCCGTGTGGGATGCGCCCATGAGTGAGACCATACGGAATGCCCAGCGAGCAGAGAGGTGACCCTGCAGTCTCACAACACCCACCGTGCCCCTGTTACCCCCGGATCAGTTTGCCCACAACATTGGGGCCCCAGTGGAGAGCCTGGGGAGAAATGGAGAGAGCCTTTGCCCCCACGGTCCAAGGATGCAAGAAACCAAACAAAATGCAAGAGGTCAGCAAACACAACGCAGCAATTAGCACAGGCAGCAGGGAGGAGAGAGCGAGACAATTTATGGAGCTCAGGAGAGGGAATTCTCTATGGGCACTGATCACGCACTATAAATACCTTCAAGGTAATGACAGAAATGGAGTGAATTATTCACCATCTCTGATGATGGGAGGGCAAGAGGCAGTGACCTGGATCTGAGGAAGGGAAGTCTGGGTGGGAGGAAGCCTGGGCAGCAGGAACAGCCTGGCGTGGGACGTGCTCCCAGGGGCGGCCCTGCTTTCTGTGCAGAGTCCATCTCTAACACGCCCTTGGCTGAGCCCACGTCAGTCCCAGTGCTGGAGGGGCCAAGGCCAGGCCGTGTGGGAGTTCCCAGCCTGCCTGTCCCTCCTGGCACAAGGGGAGTCAGTGAAGCTTCCTGCATGTGGTGGCTCTGGCCCACACACAGATTCTGCTGCTTTCCTGGGGCTGCGGCTGAGCAGGAAAACATCTTCCTTTGCCTGGGAGAGCCATCCACGTCCATCTGGCCCCACACAGGTCAGTTTGGCATTTGTGACAGCCATCAACCAAGGCAAATCAGCGGGAAGGAGAGAGAAGAATCTGAGGCTTTGACTCGGAAAGAAGAACAATGGAAAATTGCCTCCAGCAAGATCTCAGCAACACAGACTGGCTGAGGTTGGCAGGGAACTCTGAAGGTCACCTGGCCCAGCCCCCTGCCCAAGCAGGACCACCCAGAGCCAGTTGCCCAGTTCCATGTCCAAACAGCTTTTAATATATAATAAATACCACTGAGGATGGAGCCTCCACAACTCCCTGTGCAACCTCTGCCAGTGCTTGGTCACCCTCAAAGGGAAAAATGTTTCCTGATGTTCAGAGGGATCTTCCTGTGTCTCCATTTGTGCCCATCACCTCTTGTTCTGTCGCTGGGCACCAACGAGAAGAGCCTGGCCCCATCTTCTCTGCACCCTCCCTTAAGGTTTTTATACATATGGATAAGGTCTCCCTTGAGCCTAAAAGATGGAGATTTCCTGTGCACAGCCCAGAAACCTCCTGCCTGCTGCTGGCGTTGTTTGTCTGCCTGTAGACGTGTGTGTCTGTGCAAAAGAGAAATAACCACGCTGAGGGTATGGGGAGGCCCAGAAAGCTGCTGTGCTCCCACTGATTCTCTTGGAAAGGCTGGGGTTCAGCCCTGCTCCTGCTCCCCGTTGCTTCACAGCAACCTCAGTGGGGAGCTGTAACAGCTTTCCCAACGCCTGCTCTTTGTTCTCCCTGCTGCTTGGATGGCAGCCGATGACACGAGGAAAACGAGGAAAACGGAGGAGAGGTGGGAACAGCTCTGCTGTCCCCTCTGCCGTGGTGACCTGTGGAGGCAGCAGCGCTTCCTGCATGCTCTGGCAGCCTGGAAATGTGAAATGATCAGTAATGGAGGAAACCCATTTTATCTGCTGGGAGACCCAGGCTGATTTCTGGAGCTTTTTCTATCTCTCTGCAGATGGGTCTGTCCTTATCTGCATCTCCCCTAGGGAACTCTTCAAGGTCTTTATCATAGGACCAGGCCTGGAAGATAGCTAAGGGTCCCCCAGAATGGTTTTGGAGGTCAGGGTGGCACTGGGGTACCCATCATCAGCTGCCCACCAACGTTTCTCCTGGTGGAGGCAGATGCTGGGAAGCAGGAAACCAGGGAGATGAGTGGGTCAGCTTGGGTGGTTCCTGCAACCTCTCCGGAAACAGAAAACAGTGCTCTGATCTCATGCTCGACACGCAGAGTCGCATCACGAGCCAGGACCCTGGATGTGCTGTCTGAACCGTGTCAGACTCCTGCATTTCTCATCCATCACGGCCATGTGGAGAAGGTGGCATGGGCTGAAATGGCTTCTGGAGCAGAGAGTCTAGAGGGCATTTGCTGGCTCTAAAACCCACAGAAACCACAGGAGATCCTGTTCCCTCTTAGCTGGACATGTGGCCATGGGCAGAGCGGTCAGCCCCACTTCTTGGGGGAGAATAAGGAAAGGAAAATACACACTAGAACAGCATCACAGCTTTGGCAGCCCTGGGCCAGCTGCCTGGTTCGTGTCTCCCATGGAGAAGGATTGTTAAATTCAGTTTCTGGGCACTGCAGTGGCACAGAGCTGTGACAAGAGCAGGAAAACAATGATCCCTTAGACCCTGCCTGGTTCTGTCTGGCACTGGCAGAGACACGGTATCTGTCCCAGGCACTAGGACAAGGACACGGGTCTGCTCCAGCGCGGGACATGCAGCTTTACAAGCCAGAAAAAGAGGAAAAAGCAAAGAAAACTGCCTCCTAAATGCGAAATAAGTGGAGGCTGGCTCCAGACCCTCAAGACAAAGCTATAAATCTGCCCAGCCCTGCTGCGAAAGCATGAGACACCCTGCAACAGCCACATGGCGTCACAGTGTCCTTGATCTCTGTTTTCCCTTCCATCCCTCCCTTTCATCCCCGCCACCCCCGGGGGCACGTTCCGTCTCCGGGTGACTCCGGCTCCTCCGCCTGCTCGCAGGCTGCTCTCCCGTCCCGCTGCCGTGTTTTATGGCATTGCGGCTCGGGTTGCATCGCTGATGGCAGTCCCGGCTGAAGGACGGGGACATGAAAGGCGCTGCTCGGCTCGGCGCTGCTCGGGACCCGCAGCACCGGCCCGTGCGGGGAATGCAGCCCCGAGGGTGTTTTGTCCCCCCGGGGCTGGTGTGGGGTCATGCGGTGACAATGGGGGCTGGTGTCGGGTCATGGGTGACAACGCCCTGGGCACGGCCCGTCACGGGGTGGGCAGCGGGTCTGAGCCGTGGGTGACCCATGACTGTGGTGGCCATGCCCCCAGGCCGGCTGTGGGTCACAGGACCCGCCGGGACAGCTCCTGACCCTCCTCTATTCGCTGGGCTGGAATTTTCCTGGCAGGCGGGGATGAAAGGAGGAATTCTCCGGCTGTCCCAGGAAGGGGGAGCCACGTCGACGCCTCTTGCCAACGCACAGCTGACACCGAGACATCCCGAGAGCCACGGGCTAGCCCGGCTCCCCGGCTGGTTTAAAGGCAACTCTGTTTGAAGGCACAGACCCCCTCTCCCACATGAACGAGCAGGGAGACGGTCTCAAAGGCCACCCAAACCACATCCAGGCGAGGCCATTTCCCGCTTGTCCCCATTTGACCGCGTCCTGGGCATCGTCTGCAAGTGAGGGAACAAAGCACAGAGGGCATAAAGCCATCGCCTCGCTCTCCCCCAGTTTGGCTCTGTGGAGCACAGGCGGAATCAGCACAGAAGCCACGAGTCTGTGCCACATTTGTCTCCTTTCTGTCCCTGGGCTTGCTGCACAAGGAGCAGGGGGAAGAGAAATGTGTTCAGGCTGCGACTAATGCCAGCGCCTAAGAAAAGGATCAATTCACCCCCAGACAATTTGCAATGCAAAGGGAGCAGCTCCTCTCCTGGTTTACTCCTCCCCACGGCCAAACGCATGCACAGCCCCTCTTTCCCACATCCCCGCCTTGGGAGGAAAGCAGCTCACCATCCCAGTGCAGACGGAATTCTGAGCCCGCCCGCTGCCCCCACGCAGCTGATTTAAATCCCTGGCACTGGCACCCGGTGCCCGTTCACCCCCTGGCACCAAAGAACCAGGAGGGGTGAGGACGTGGTGCCAGGGAGGGGGCACCCAGCACATTGGCAGTGCTGCCTGTACACAGCTCAGCCCTCCGCGTCTCCAAAGGCTTCTCTCCCAAGCGTGCCTGACTAATTAGTAAACGGAGCCTAAACCTTTTGGTCTCCATCGATCTTATCTTTAAACCCTGCAGACAACAATTCCTCAATCGATACCTCATTTAATTGCTGCCACCAGGCTGACAGCTGGGCTCCTGGCTGCGCAAGCCTGGCTGTCACATGGCAAGTTGCCAGTGCCACCTTCTAATCCCAAACTGATTTATCCTCTTCCAGCTCCTCTACCCCCCCATTCTCCCCATTCCTGACCCTATTCCTGCCTCTCCTTCCCTGTGCAGGGGTAGAAAAACCCTGACTGCCTGCATCTCCCCCAGGAGCACATCCCACCTCCATGATAATCCCCCCCCGAACATAGCTGTGACCAAACTCGTTTTGAGGAACATTTAAGCAGGAAAAAGCAGCCCCCACACATCGCTGAGATCTGATTCAGCCCGTTCCCAGCCCGGCACTACCACAGGGGGACACCTGGATGTCACTTGTGGTGTGTCCCAGCCAGCCTACACTGGGGGACAGGCAGACAGGCAGCTCCTGCCCTGCACATCCCAATCCCAATCCCAATCCCAAACCTGGCCTCTGTGCATCCACAGCGAGGACCCAGCGTGTGCTGGGCATGATCTGGTGGCTGGCTGCTGTTCCTGGCCAGCTCCAGGAGCTGGATGTTGATGGATGTTCTCGGTCTCCTGAGGAGCAGCAGATACAGGGGCAGGCTGTGATATTTTGGGAGAAGCTGCCTTTGGAGCTGGGCACTGACCTCCCAGCTCAGCACTCTCTGCTCGGGGCTGAGGGGGGCATGGCAAGGGGATCAGGCTCCTGTGATGGGGCAATGGCCACGGGTGCTCTGTGTTCGCTCTGGCTCAGTTTTTAATCTTGCTTCGATCATGGGGTTTTTTTGCTGCAGTTTAGTGATAATCACAGGTGCGACACGCCTTTCTCTCAGTGGCAGAAATGGGAAATAATTGCTGTAACCTGATCCTAGATCAGTTATGTGTTTGTCTTCTGCAGCTCCTGATGGTCTCTCTTGGTGGGGATGCTGATTGCTCCGTCCTTGTGTCCTCAGGAAACACCAGCGTGTAATTTTGGAAGGAAATAACACCTGTATATGAACACATCACCAGCAATACCACCAGAAGGAAACCTCGAGACTGGGATTGTGCCCCACAGCACAAATCCTGAACCTGTGGACTCTCCAGCAAGGGGGTGGGTGCCTTCATCCACCAGTGACACTTCAAGTGTCACCTGTCCTTGCAGCTTTGAGTTGCTCCGCTCCATGGTGACAAAGAGTGGGCCCTCTCCAAGCAAGAGGAAGTCCAGATGTGTAAAATAAATCACCTCTACTATTGGCCCTAGCTGGAATCCTGATTTTGTGCTAAGTAAGAGAGACAAGGCCCTTACTCTGCAGGTGCTGAGAAGAACCTTGGGCCTGGGCCTGGAGGAACCCACATCTCACCAGTGTCCAGCAGGAATGTGGAAATCTCCTCCAAGGTACCATTTAAGGTCTTCACAGATCAGCAAGGAGGAACTGATGCACGAGGAAAGGTAGAGGAACATGCCAACAGCTTCCTGGGAGCAAACACAGCTCTGGGGAACATGGATGCACTGTGGGAACACCAGGCTGGCTCAAAGACCCCTGGCTGCTGCAAGGCACTGGTGTCTCCTCCAGCAATGGCAGGCAGGATGTGCCACGTCCCACACATCTCCCATTCCAGTTTGCTCTACTCCTGCAACAGCTACACCAAGGCAGGATGTGACCCTGGGCAGAAGCCAGAATCTGCTCTTGGTGCAGGCTGCTGAGGCTGGAGGACAGAGCAGAGGTCAGGCTGAAGATGAAGGTACCTGAATCACAGGTTTCTGGGCCAGAAACCAATTCCAGAGCCTTTCAGCCTGGACAGAACCTAGCCCATATATCCATGGTCTTACCACAGGGCTTTAACAGTGTCTATGCAAGCAAGGCTGGGCCCTAGCAGGGTGCTACCTTAGCAGACAGCCTGTCCTGCTGCCATTTCCCAGGCCACAGCTTCCCAGCGAGCCAGGAAGGGAGGGGAGTGCTCAGCAGCTCCATGAGTGAGGGCCAGGGAAACTTGTCATGGGAGTGGGAGGGGAGGATTCACGTATTATCAGCAATGAGAAGTTGTTTCCACCGACAGCTTGGGGCTGTCCTGTGCAGGACCAGGAGCTGCACTCAATGATCCTTGTGCAGGGCCAGGAGCTGGACTCAACGATCCTTGTGCAGGGCCAGGAGCTGGACTCAATGATCCTTGTGCAGGGCCAGGAGCTGGACTCAATGATCCTTGTGCAGGGCCAGGAGCTGGACTCAATGATCCTTGTGCAGGTCCAGGACTCAACGATCCTTGTGCAGGACCAGGAGCTGGACTCAACAATCCTTGTGCAGGGCCAGGAGCTGGACTCAATGATCCTTGTGCTGGGCCAGGAGTTGAGCTTGGTGATCCTTGTGGATCCTTCCAGCTCAGGGTATTCCACGGTTCTGTGATTCTCTGATCTCTGCTACTCTTCCGTAGCCTGTTTCACTCAGGGCTGCCGTCTGCTGCTCCTGCCAGGTGCCCTGTGAGCCAGGCTGGAGCTAAGGGGACCCAGGTGGGCAGTCCTGGTGGGAGAGCAGAGCCCCGTGGGCAGGGCGGGGGTGGCTCCCCGTGCCAGCCGTGGCACCGGAATGTGGGAATGCCAATCCCGCAGTCGTCCTTCGCCACGGTGCCAGAGGGTGCGTGACACATGGCACCGGGAGCTCTGCAGTTGGCCCCGAGCATGCCCCAGATGGTTTGATGCCAGGGTGTTTGCACACAGCTCTGCCATTTAATGGGGAGAGAAGGCAGAGCTGATCCCAGCTGAAGCCACACACCAAAATGCTGACAGACTGTTTGTCGAGACACAAACATTGGCAAATGGCCCCGCTTGCCATGTACTGAGAGTCACGGCAGGGAGGGAGGCAGCCCAGGAGCAGGGATGTCTCTGGCAGGGACTGGGAGTCCTCAAAGTGCGGTTCAGAGCGTGTTTCTGGGAGGAAGGAAGCCACTTTCCGGGGAGATTTGAAGCATCCTTCTCCAAATGGGTGGAACTGGGATGTCCAGCTTCTACAGATGAGGCAGGGGGTGACAGGGACAGCAGGGTGTGATTGTTGTGCGGCACAGTTTGGGGGATGGAGCATCCTACCCGTCCAGCCAGGACAGGATCTCTTTGGTCCTCTGGCTCGTGTTCGGGGGTGCTTGTCCAGAGAAAGCCAGACCATCGGCACCTTGGATGTGTTGGTGTCCGACCCCTGCAGGAATGGAGCACTCAGCGTGGTTCTGGGGCTGCCTGCGACCCGTGGGTTTGGTGGGGCTGTGCCTTCCCCACCAACACCTGCCATTAGCCCTTCCCCTCTGTGTGGATGCTGAAAGCTTGGTGGCAGAGAGATTTTTCAGCGTCTGCCTGTGTCTGTGAGCATTCTCACTTTCTCACGGAGCTAGCTGCAAAACAGCTAGCGGGCTTTTGTAAATAATTCTTCTATCTTGCACCTGTGAGGTGTTTTTGCACTTTGTTATTGTAGGACTGAAGGTCTGTTTAGGAAATGTGTGTTTTTAGGATCTAGCCAATAGCCCTGGTGGGTGGTCAGCTAAGATCCAATGGCTTTCTATAACCTAAAGTATAAAACCCTTCTGTATATAAATAAATAAAGGCATTTCTATCTAGTTACTCCTGAGTTCAGTTCTCTCCTTCCTCCCCGGGCCGTGTCCGTCATTGCGACACCTCTGGGATCCCATGCTCCAGGAAAGGAGGGGATGGGAGCTGTGGGGAAGGGGGCACTGAAAACACTGGGCAGCCTGGAGCAGAGCCAGGGACCAGCGCTGTGCCCGGCGGGTGGCACAGGTCTGCTCCCCTCAGGGACAGGCTGGCACCTTCCCCCGCTGGTGTCGGGAATTTACAGCAGTGGAGAGAAGGGCTGCCTTCAAACAGCACCTTCCAGCCTCTAGCACATCCCCTGGAGGACCTGTGTTTGGATCCTGGGACAGCCAGGTCCCCTCACCTGAGTGTCCAGCCCAGAATGTCCCACTCTCAGGCCACCTGGGTGGCAAGAGGTGGCTGAAGGCAGTGAGCTGGAAGCCTTTAGAGCTTCCCATCAAACCAGGGAAAACAAGAGCTGCTCCCGTGCTGATCTAGCAGCTTCACTTTGCCAGCAGGAGCCTTTTGTCTCTCAGATGATCCCCCTGACTGGAAGCGACTTTGGAACCTAAGTGTTGACCTGGCTGGGCCTCAGTTCAAGGTGACCAGCTTCTCTGGACAAAGACCCTGTGTTTCCAAAAGCTCTGCCCTGAAAATGCTGAACATTTCCCAGGGCAACAGGGAGAGGGAGTCCCAGAGAAAGGAAAACATGGCCCACGTGGGTGGGGGCACAGAAGGGTAATGAGAGGGGAAGGAGCTGCCAGCTGGGAAGAATTACAAACAAAATAAGGTTTTGTCATTTACCAGGATACCAGATTGATGTTAAAGGAGCCCATAGTTTTAAATTACCAGTATTACCACATCAAAAATACCAAAATTTAGGGTGAAGGTTCAACAAACTATGGAAGGACTCCTGTGTTTCGGTGACAGACAGGGGTCCATCCCTCCACCAGCTACCACCACAGCCCTGCCCAGCTCCAGGCTGAAACCCACCCAGGCTGTGGCACCCACTGGCCCCCAGCCAGCAGCATCACCAAGGGCTGCTTGGGGAACCCAAGGGGGATGTAAGGGCCTGGGAGAACCCGGTGAGCTGCCTGCTTGGAGCAGCCACCCCCTAATTTGCTTTGTCAGTGCAGCCCAGGACTTTAAACTTGATGTTTGCAGCTGCATGGGGTGATCAGCCAGGGAATGCCAGAGGATGCAGAGCAGCACGGTCAGTCTGTCTTGTTTTGTGCTTCCTTCTGCTCTCTCCTGGGGCCTCCTTCGTGCTGCCAGCATCACAATATGTGATGTTTTTAAAATCTTAAATAGCACGATAGAAAGGGTGGTCAGCTAAAAAGCAAAGACAGGTTTTAGCTTGTGTGAATTGCTGCGAAAAACATGAAAAGGATTTGCACAGAGGTGGAGAAATGCCTATTGTGGTACTGAGGGGCAGCTACTCTGCAAAATCACAGCATGTGTCAGACAGGGACACCCCGCTGCCCCAGGCTGGGCTCTGGGGCAGTTTTGCACCTAACTTGCACTGGGGAAATGCCCTGAAATCTGCCTCCTATATCAACTCTGATTGTTTTTCTCCCTGGCTTTCAGACCCCCCATGAATTCCTTGAGGTGTCCTCTCAAAAGAGAGGAGACAAAAGGGGCCAAGTGAGTATTTCTCAACCCGATGTGAATGCCCCAGGCGGGGCGGCCCTGCCGTGCCCAGCTCCCAGGGTTATCATCCTGGCCCTCAGTGTCCCCCTGCCCTCCCCTGTGCCAGGTGGCCCCTCAGCCTCCCCATCTTGCACATCTCAGCTGCTGCCTAAGAGCCTCCCTGGCCCCAGGAAGGGGAATGGGCTGCTAACAGAAATACCTCATTTCAGAGGGATCTCCCTGACCTGAAACCCTCCACATTCCTCTCTCCAGATTATCATCACCCTGCTGATGCTGAGCTCTTCCTCCTCCTGGCCTTGACCCTTTTGTCCCCACTGCAGAGGTTTCCCTGAGAGGTATCTGGTTTTCTCTCTCATGCTGCCTTGCTGCAGCCTTTTGTGCGATCTCCCACATCATCCTCCCCTCACCCAGAGGTTCTCCTGCCGATGTGCCGGGCTCAGCGCTGGCACCGCAGCATCCCGTGGGATCCCGTCTCTTAGCAACGCGAGGGAAGATGCTGAGCGCACGTCTGGTCCATCGGTCCGTGGAGGCTTCGCGCACAGGGCAGAGGGCAGCTGCTGCCTGGAGGGAATGCAGCTCTCCTGCGCACGCCACCTCCTTCTCCCCTGACCCTGGGAAGTGGCTGAGGCTCAGGAAGCTGAGCACCGTTTTGGGACACCCCAGCCTGCTGCCCCAGCAGGCATCACAGAGCTTCCTAGAGCCCCTTCCCGCACCAGCGACCTGCAAAACTCCCACCACCCTTCCTGTCTTCCGCCACCGCTCCTCCACCGCGAGCAAGGCCCTCAGAAGGCGCTCAGGCTGCCCAAAAAAGCCGGGAGCGTGGACGAGCATCCATCCACCCTCCCCTCGGTCCGGGCGCGGGGCCGGCGCGGCGCGGGCCGGCCGCCAGGG
>VZTG01001716.1:172064-250706 GCA_013397845.1 Melanocharis versteri
TGTCCCTCGTGCCGGAGGGATGGGGATGCCCGCGGGGTTGTGTTATCTCCCGTGCTGGAGGGACTGGGGTTCCTCCAAGCTGCGTTATCCCCCGCCGGAGGCGTAGGGGTGCCCCTGGATTGTGTTATCCCGCTGCCGGAGGGATGGGGGTGCCCCTGGATTGTGTTATCCCGCTGCCGGAGGGATGGGGGTGCCCCTGGATTGTGTTATCCCGCTGCCGGAGGGATGGGGGTGCCCCTGGATTGTGTTATCCCGCTGCCGGAGGGATGGGGGTGCCCCTGGATTGTGTTATCCCGCTGCCGGAGGGATGGGGGTGCCCCCGGAGCTGTGTTATCCCCATGTTCGAGGCATGGGGGTGCTCCCCGGATTGTGTTACCCACGTGCTGTAGGGTTACGGGTGGCCCCCTCCGTGTTATCCGCTGTGTTATTCTCCGTGCCAGGGGCGATGGAATTGCCCTCGGGCTGTGTTATCCCCCGCGACGGAGTGAACGGGTTGCTCCTGGGCTGTGTTACCCCGTGCTGGAGGGATGGGGGTGCTCCCGGAGCTGTGTTACCCCGTGCTGGAGGGATGGGGGTGCTCCTCGGGCTGTGCCATCCCCCGGATCAGCAGCAGGGTGCAGGACAGGCTGCTCAGGGCGCTGCATGCCCACCTCTCCGCAAGCCCAGCAGTGCCTGAGGCTGGAGCGACCACCCCCGGGAACACCATCCTCTTACAAGTGGTGCTGGGAGAAGTGACAGGAGCTGAGCTGGAAGGCGGCTGTTCTTCCCTGAGAGCTTCCAGGATGGAGTACTGCGGGATTAAGCGTGTGCTCAAGTGGTCTCACGCTATCTCAAAGCTGCAGTTCTTCTCGGGCTGTTCAGGGAAGGACTTGGTGCAGGGGTTTTGGAGGATTTGAGGCCTGACAGAGGGTTTGCTGCAAGGATTTTTCTACTCTCAGGTTCCTGGCCAGCTGCTTCCCTGTCCAGTGTGTCTCCAGCTTTCTCCTGTGTGGGGGAGCAGGCTCAGCTGGGTGTCAGGAGCCCCCTTTCAACCTGGGGTGTGCAAGACATGAGCCAGAGGAGCAGCATCCCTTGCTTTGTTCAGATATGGGTTTGCTGTAGTTGCCCTGCGTAGAGGGAAGGCTGAGAAGCAGAAACAGAAAGTTGTGATCTGGCCAACGCCACTGAAGCCGACTTGCAGGTCATCTTGTTCTGATGGACAGCAATTGCCCTGGGAAGGTGTCAGGCCTTTCTAGGCAAGCCGAGTTAGCAGCCTTTGGGCAGGTTTGCAGGCAGGGGATGCTGTGTCTGCGGGATGGGAAGCTCTTGCCATGAGGAGCAGTCTTCTCACGCTATGGGATGTCTTCAGCCTCAAGCCCACTGTCAGTCCCTCCAGGTGGTTTTGATCAGAGTGGAGCTCATCTGCTCCCACCTTTGCAGATACACTTCGGGGGAGATAGAGGGCAGGCTGTGAATTAGGCTGTTTGATAAATGAGGTTGCTTTCCTGAGACACCTTTTTTAATTAAAGGAAAATGTTGGTCACGTCTTCAGAGCTAAGTTCTTGTCTGTGGGTTTGAGGTGATCCCTCAGCCACAATGCCTTTGCATAGGATGAAAGACAATCTGAGTTAAAAAATCACTGTCCCAGAGTGAGCACTTTTGTTTCTTTCTTCCCGGCAGCAGTTGGCAGCAGTGTGGCAGGAAAATGGTTCCTGGATTAAGTGTGAGGGAGGTGGTGGTGCTGGGCTGCTTCCTGGGCTGGCTGAGGTGATAAGTGGCTGTGAACAGCCAGGTTGTGCCCCCGCAGAGAGCTCCGAGCCAGCCGTGCCTGCACCCCGCTGCTGGCAAACTGAATTTCACTGCTGGGAGCCCAAAGGCATCATCCCATCCCCATCCCTGGCCCTGCAGATGGGACCCGGGCAGTCCTGGGCTGGAGGGTGGTGGTCTCTTCTGTGTTTGTCCCTGTGTTTTCTGTCACCCCTGGGCTTCATCCAGCACCATCACTCCCTGTCCCAGGCCGCTCTTCCTGGGGAAGGACCGTGACATCTGCTCCAGCACAGGGCAAGGCAGACCATCCTCCTGCTGTACTGCTGCCTGAACCTGCCCTGCCCGATGCCTCCTTCTACCCCAAAAGCCTTTTCTTCTCTGCAAGCCACTGTAACAGCCCTAGCGAAGACTAGAGGAACCTTTTTGCACCTCTGAGCTTCGTTCTAGGCTGGTGTGCAGACTCAGAGTGACGGGCTGAGCTCCTGGACTCGGTGCAGGGCAGGCAAAAGGTCACTGCGGGCGACAGGTTAAGGGACCTGATGTGGGGATACTTGCAAAATGAGCTCGCTGGCTTTTCTCAGGGTGGGCTCAGCCACCAGGTTAGTCCAGAAACACTCACCTCAACTGAGGGGGATGTTGTGGGTCACTCCTCACCTCAAGGCTGCCCCAGACTGCTTTTGGCAAGTTTGATTTTAAGAAACAAAACCACACCTGGCAGGGAGACCTTCCTCTAGAGGGGCTTAAAGCTTTCTGCAAAGGGACCTGGATGGTTTCCTACTGCCTCCTTTGAGAGCAGGGACAAGGAACGGGGCTTTGAATGGTGTCCTGAGACCTGATGCTCTGGGTTTCCGTTCCAGCACAGGGTCCTAAGCCAAGAAAACTGCCTGTCCTGCCAAGGCCGGGTAGGAAACTGGGCCCTGGAGCAGCGACGTGGCGTTAACTCCTCTCTGCAAGGAGCACTGAGGCTCCTTTGATGAGCTCACTATCTGCAGCATTCACTTTCTTATTTCCTTCCAAAAGACCCATCCTGCCTGGCTTAGCTGCAGCCTGACGCTGTGGAGCTTGTGGAGATGCTAATACAAGCTCAGTGATGAACCTTAATCCCCTCTTAACCACGTCCTCTCTGAACTGTGCTCTGCTAGGGAGCTGTCAGCCTGGCTGGGGGAAGGCACTGGGGGTCAAGGAGTCCAGCAGAGGTAGGTGGGCTGGAGCCAGGGGAGGGATGGCCTTGGAGCAGGAAGCATTAAACATGTTTTGGCATGTCAGTGGTCTGGCACATGGGGAATCTCCTTCTGTTTTGTCTTTTGGGGATCATTTCTTGAAAAACCCTGTGTTTAGCAAATCAGGTGGAAGGCATCAGCTGTTAGTTTGGGCACACATCCCACAGGCTCCTAGGGGTGGGATCCTACTCCTGGTAGGACAGGTAGACTGACCGCCAGCAGCAAGCCTAGAAGTCATCTCAGAGAGACTGAGAGCTGCTCTGCTTTGGTTGGGGACTGCTCGTTGCAGCTGTTTGCCTGAGCACGCCACACACTTGCACTCGGGCTGTCTCCATCAGGTGAGGCGTGTGCATGGACGAGCTGCCTGCTCTGCAGTCGCTCCTCCTGCTGCGGTGACCAGATGTCCTACTCCTTAGCGATGTTGTCCTACTTTCAAGTAGGTTATTCTATTTTTGCCTGGCCCTGTCCTTTCTGTGACTTTGCCTTCCTACGTGTCCTGTGCCCAGCTTTCCCCTGGCAGAGGCAGAAGTTCTGCAGGTCGTGGTCCCAAGCAGCACAAGCCATTTCTCTTTGCTGTGTTTCCTGGGCACCTTGCACGGCTCCCAGCCTTGCAGACAGGGCGTGAGCTCAGTGCCTCCTTGATCATCAGATGCTGAAGGTGCTCAGGGGGAAGGGTCAGGCTTCCAGCCTGCTTTAAAGGTCTGGGTGCCTGGCAGTCATGTGAAGGTGTTTGTTCTTGTTTGTGTGGCTTATCTTCAAGCGCCAGCACTCCCAGGATCTGCAAGGGAGGTTTGAGCAGAGGAGAAAAGGCGTGAGCTCAGTCTCAGGGTTGAGGGTGAGCTGGGAAATGGGAATGGAGCCTTGTCCTGTAACTGCAAACAGGCAGGTTTAAGTCTGGGTACTGCCAGCTCACCAGCCTTTCTTGGAAAACACTTAGGGGTGCCAGTCCCTGCTAGCCCTGATCTCTGACTCTGGCTCTTCCCAACTTCTTCTTCACTTACCCTTTGACTTCAGTTTGGAAACTGCAGCTTCTTGTTCAAGCTGGCCATGACACGCCGAGGTCAGCACGTCTGAGGCCTCTCAGCTGCCCCAGGTGGACTCCAGGTGTCCTGGCATGGCTGTGAGGCCGTGGAAAAGGGCAGGGGAGCCTGAGTGCCCTGTTGGATGGGCTGTGCTGTAGCAGGCCGGGAGGGAGCACTCAGGGTGGAAGCTGAAGGCTGACGAGCTTTGGACCAGTGCTGCGGTTTATTTATGGCCTGCTTAGCAATCTCAGGCAGGCAGTGTGGGTTAAGGCATCTCCTGTCCTGGATTGACAGTACAGATCCAATTAGCCATGAAAGCCTCTAATTATTTGTCCTGAATTGCTCCGGTGGTAACCAAGGCTCTGCTATCTCCTCCTTTTGTCTGTGTCCCAGCTGGAAATGCCCCAGTGTCCCTGCATCGAGAGCAGCAAGTGTGATGTGCAAGCAGAGTCAGCACAATCTAATCAAGGGAGACAGGCCCTGGGAGTTAATGAGGGGATGGACCCGCTTGGTTTACTTGGGAGAGTTCTCTAAGCCTCGTCCTGAGAGACAAAGGGTTGAGGTTGCGTGTGGCAAAGATAAGGCTCCCAAGATGAGCTGCTGTGGGAGAGGGGCTGCAGGCCACGGGGAGGGAAGGGGGTGGCTGCCAGGCAGGGCTTGACAGCAGAGAGTCCCTCGTGCCTCACGAGAGAGGAACACCTCCTTTACCAGGAAAGGCTGAGAGAATTGGGATTGTTCAGCCTGGAAAAGAGAAGGCTTCAGCATGGCCTTGTTGTGGCCTTTCAGTACCTGCAGCGGCTACAAGAGAGCTGGAGAAGGACTTTGGACAAGGGTCTGGAGTGGCAGGACGAGGGGGAATGGCTTCAAACTGACAGAGTAGGTTTAGATTAGATATTAGCACAAATTTCTCTGTGAGGGTGGAGAGGCCCTGGCACAGGGTGCTCAGAGAAGCTGTGGCTGCTCCATCTCTGGAAGTGTCCAAGGCCAGCTTGGACAGGGCTTGGATTACCTGGGCTAGTGCAAGGTGTCCCTGCACGCAGAACAGGGTAAAACAAGATGACCTTGAAGGTCCCTTCCAACCCAAAGCATTCTGTGATTCCTTGATCCTGATTCTGCAGCTTGGCCAGCTGAGCTTGGCAGCTGGAAGCACCGGCTGCAGGGAGCCACGGGCACAGGGTGGGGTGACACAGGCAAGGCCCGAGGACTTCCCCTTTCCAGGCACTCATGCCAAGTTACAGCAGTGCTTTCTCAACTGCAAAACTATTTTAAGGGGGAAAAAGCTTTGCAGGGCACCTATTGCATCCTCCTGCTTCTTCTGGGTTCTCGCGGTGCAAAAAGGGGGCCTCGGCTGTCTGGGAGAGAAAATGTGTCATTAATGTTCTTAGCAATCTTAACTCTGACCTGACACGACAGCGAATAGCCCTCAGATGAGACAAGGCAGCCAGCCTTGGCTTGAAAGCAACATTTTGCACAAATAATATCCAAGTTCTGTATGAGGGGCCAGCTGAGTGCTTCCACCATTGTTTCCAGGTCACAGGGTCCCCCAAAAATGGGTTTTACATCATCGTCTTGCGATGCCGCCTGAAGGCAAGCCACGGCTTTGCTCACCAAGTGCACATTTTCTTTGTGTGTGGATGGATGAGCAGCAGGCCTGCCGGCGATGTGGCTCTGCCCCTGTGCAGAGAGGAGGGGACAATCAGCAAGGATGCCCACCTGGGGGAAGCTGGGAGCTGTTCCCAAGCATCCTGGTGCAAAACAGGCTGCTGGAGCACCAAAAATGTCTCCCTGACCTCCATCCAAGGGACCTTCAGACAGGACCCGTCTCTGCCAGGGCCAGCGCTGGCCCTAGGAGTCAGCTGACACATCCTTCAAGCCTCTTGGTGTCCTTCCCATGCCGTCCAGAGCCTGCCAGGTTCAAGCCAGAGAGCTTCCTCCACACAAATGGGGACGAGGGGGGCGGGCTGTGAACGTACAAAAACTGTTTCTTTCCTGCCCACTTGGAAAGGGGAGCTATGGAATTTTAAGCAGCAAAGACAAAACTCTGCTGAAGAGGCCTCTTCTGTGCCTGCCTGTTGAAATCCCTGATCACAGTGGTGGGGGGGTCCAGGGACATGCCAGGCTTGCCCTTATTAATGGCTCTGTTGTTGTCTGCTCCAGTTTGTTGGTCTTTGCTCTGGGAGACCGTTTGCCGGAGCGGCAACTATTTTCCCTGGAGCAGCTTCCATGGGAGCTGTCCCCGTGGTGGGAGCTGCCTGGAGCAGAGGAGCTGTCCCCGTGGCAGGGGCTGTCCTTCTGTGTGGCCAGGCTGCACAACGCCAGTTCTTGGACCTGGCCTACAAGGCTGAGCCAGAGCGTTCTGGGAACCTCCCTTATGGCCACAAAACCTGAACTTGCAGGTGCAGGAGGGACAGGTGAGAGGAGATGGGATGTTTGTTCCACCTAGGACTTTTCCCTTCTGGATTTTAAGGGTGCTCAGCCTCGCAGCTCAGTACCCCAAGCAGGGGCACCATTTTCTCCCACCTTGGTCTCTGCTCTCTCCAGCAGCACCAGTTTGGCTGGGCTGGGGACACAGTGACAGCCTGACTGGTGCTTTTCCTCCATCACTTTGACCATCCAGCTGTGCAGCTGTGCAGCTGCTTTGCCCTGCACACCTCCTGTTTCCCACCCCGAGCTCAGAGCACCGGGCCCTCTTACCTGAGTTTTTCTCCTTGAACCACTTAGTTTTAAAATAGAGCAATTATCTTCCTTCAGAAAGGAGCTTACCCGCTCCAATCTAGGGCAGTTTGACAGCACAGCAGCCTGCACAGCTCTCCCTGGGAGCACGGTTGTGTTCCCAGCATGGATGCTCCCAGGGCTGGAGCCCCTCTGCTCTGGAGCCAGGCTGGGAGAGCTGGGGGTGTTCACCTGGAGAAGGGAAGGCTCTGGCGAGACCTTAGAGCCCTTTCCAGCGCCTAAAGGGGCTCCAGGAGAGCTGGAGAGGGACTTGGGACAAGGGATGGAGAGACAGGACACAGGGAATGGCTTCCCACTGCCAGAGGGCAGGGATGGATGGGATATTGGGAAGGAATTCGCCCCTGTGAGGGTGAGGAGGCCCTGGCACAGGGTGTCCAGAGAAGCTGTGGCTGCCCCTGGATCCCTGGAAGAGTCCAAGGCCAGGTTGGATGGGGCTTGGAGCAACCTGGGCTAGGGAAAGGTGTCCCTGCCCATGGCTGATCTTTAAGGTCCCTTCCAACACAAACCCTTCAGTGATTTTAAGGGGGTTCCTGTCTGTGAGTTAGGATGGTGTTTGCATCACTGCTTTGGGGTCTGAGGAGAGGCATTACTGAGGCTGAGCACTTTGAGCCCTTGGTCCCAGTCTTTTCCCTGTAACCACTCACGTGTCAGCGGGATGCAGGCTCGGCTCCTTGGGAGCAAGGCCAAAACGTTCTGCCAGGGTTCACAGCCCTCCCTCCATCGCCACGGCCTGAGGGATCTCTGGATGGGGAAATCTGCTCCTGAGCCTGTGTGATAAGAAAATACAGACCTTCAGACTTTTACCTACACATCTATCAACAAGTGACAGATCTGCAGGGGGCTGGCAGCAGCTTTCAGAGGTGGCCTAATCCATGTTTGTGCCTGAAGATGGGACCAGTTCTTTTACAGGTCACTGCCAACAGGGGCTTCTCCAACCTGCTCCTAAAACGCCTGCCCGTGACCCCTGTTTGTTTGACAGGATGGAGTATTGGCTGTGATTCAGAGTATGTAATTGCTTCTGGGCTTAAACGCTCAAAAACTCAGGGAGCCTTTGCGGAAGCTTGTTGCAGTGAAGGCTTCAGTGACGGAGCAGATTCTGCCAGGCTCAGCTGCCGTGCTCTCCGTGGTAGGAAGGGTTTACATCCTCACACGTGTAGATCACCTAATCTCCTCTGTCTTGGGATCCCTCTGCTGTCTCACAAGTCTACACCCAGCTGTTGTTTAATTAAAAAAATAAGCAGACAGGTATTCACTGGGAAAATTAAGCTGTTTTGTTCTTTGTGTGTCCTTGATGCTCTCCTGGCATCTTATCTGGGAACAACAGCTCTAAGCCTTGAATTTGCGTTTATTTTTGTCTTGCAAAGCCGGCTGTTTTAATTGGGAGCAAACCCATGGAACAGTCAATGTGCCGTGCCACGCAGACTGGCCGTGGTGTTGGAGAGGAACGGTGCCTTGTCTCCCCTTTGCCCTGCCCGATGGGCTGTGAGGTTCAGGGCATGTGGCTGCAGCTCATGCTCTGTTCCATGCCTTGGGTGGCTGCTGAGGGCACTTGGCTCCTTCAGCCTGGAGCAGAGGAGGCTGAGGGGAGCCCTCAAGGCAGTCTACAGGTCCCTCATGAGGGGAAGCAGAGGGGCAGCACCAATGGCAGTGACAGAACCCAAGGGAATGGCTGGAGCTGCGTTGGGAGGGTTAGGCTGGACATTAGGAGAAGGTTCTTCCCTCAGAGGGTGCTGGGGCACTGAGCAGGCTCCCCAGGGAATGGTCACAGCCCCAAGGCTGCCAGAGCTCCAGGAGTGTTTGGACAACATTCCCAGGCACAGGGGGGGATTGTTGGGGTGTCTGTGCAGGGCCAGGAGTTGGACTGGATGATCCTTGTGGGTCCCTTCCAACCCAGCATGTTCTCTGATTCTGTGATACAGCTTTGTGTAGCTGTGCTGAGCCAGCCTTGACACCAAACACAGCCCATGTTGTGCTGTGAAATATGGTCAGGAGGGTCAGGAGAACCAGAGAAAGGTCTGTGTAGGGCACCCAAGGTCACGAGGAAAGGCAACATGAGCTACTGATGATTTCCAGTGTAGTACAGGAGAGCCAGCTGATCAGAAGCTAAAGGGTGGGTGAATAAACCCTTTGTAACAGAGGATGTTTGTCCACGGACACAGACCAGATGCCTTGTCCTTTGGCTGAGCTTTGTGTCCTCTCAGTGAAGCTGGAGCTACAACTCACACCCTAGAAGTTGGGGACCTACAGATGTGAGCTCTCAGTACGTTTATCAGGGCTTGACAACCCAGGCCATCCTATGATTCTGTGAAACATGGGAGCAGACTGGAGCTGTCTCTATATTCCCTCAGTCAGCAGAGCTTCTCCATCTGCTGGCTCTAGGTCAGACAAAGAAGAACAAAGATAAAAGGCAGATTTTCAAAGGTTGGATGAGTTGAATCCCCTCGATTAAGGCACTGTAAAACACTGTGATAATCAAGCTCACCCCAGGTGTTTATCTTGAAGCAACTCAGGACCTCTTCTCAGTGGGGACCTGAGGCTGCTGGGTTCATGAAGCCCAAGCTTCCATGAACACCCTCTCAGTGGATCAGCTGGGGCAGACTTTAGAGCTGGTCCAGCTGAAGAAGGGCTCCCTCCAGGGACAGACAAACCAGGACAGGACTTGTTTCCTTTGAACTTTCCCTGCCAGAGTGCCAAGCTTTTACCCCAGATCACAGATCTCCCAAACACCCTGAGGGTCCAATCCCCAGCTTTGTACCCTGAATTACTCCATCCCTGCAGAGCAAATGCAGTGGAGCAGATCCAGCCATGGCTCTGCTAATGCCTGGAGGCACAGCAGTGCCAGTCTTTTCCTTGGCATCTCCCACCTACAGCACCTCTGACCAGGGGAGCGCTCATGGCTTGAGCTCCACTGCACTCCTACAGCAACACTGAGCCGTTTTCCTGCTGGAAACTGGGATTTGCAGAGATGAAGTGAGCTGATGAAGGAAGTCAGAGCTGTGGGGAGGGAGAGAAAAAGAACCCAGGAAAGCTGTTAATCTGCCATTTTAATTTGCTGCATTGTACCCTGAGAACATCATCGTTGCTGAGCTACCACCCAGGTGCTCATCCAGTGGGAACTGCTGGAGATTTGCAAGTAGAAGAGCTTTAAACAAGAGGCAACGCAGATTAAGCCTGACACCCCATCGGATTCTCCTTCTCTGGGTCCCTGATCTTCCAACAGGCACCTTTCCCACTTTGCATATAATGGGAACTATTGTATAAATATTTAGTCACTCTGTTGGGAACATTAATTATAAATGGAAACGCCGCTTTTGAAAGCTGCCTGTAGGTCTGGGCACCCAATTTCCATTAATTTTAATGAGAACCAGACATCCAAATCCCATTCGGTGGCTTTGAGCATCTCAGGCAGGAAGCTTCATCTGACACCCCCCGCCTCCATTCTCCCCACTCTGCAATTTAAGACTGAGATTTGCAAATACCTTACAAATCCTGCAGATGCCTGAGTTGCCCTTGTGCCGTGCCATTGTTGTCTGCTGAGGACGGTTGGGTGGTAGCTTCAGAAGTGTTTCTAATAAGTTCATTTAATCCATCCTGTTAGTCCTTTTCCTTCACATCCCCCCTCAGCACTTTGAAACAGCGATGCCTGAATGAACCCCCAGCCTGCGTGGTTTTTTGACAGAGAAGCTTTGATGCTTGCAAATGACAGCTGTGCAGAGCAGATCTGAAATGAATGATTGAATTATCTGACTGATTAAAAATGTGCTGTGGCTTGGAAGATCTGACAGCAAGTATTCACTTAGGCAGCTCACATGAAAGAGAGCACACATGCACGTAGGGTGTGTGTTTGTGTGTGTATTGGGAAAAACAGACAGTGAGATGGGACAGACACCCAGAGCAGCAGCTTCTTAAGCTCAGCATCCTTTCCAAAGCTCCAAATCTGCCGTGAGATGCTCAGCAAAGCTAAAACTCAGCATGGTTGTGGAGATAATGATTATTTAGACAGACGTCAGCAGTGGTTTAGGAAATGGAAATTGAGCTAAAAAGTAGTGCAGGCTGGAGGACTACTTAACTGCATCTCAGTCCCTCCCGGCCTGTGGCTGAGGAGGGATAAACTCCTGGGAACACGGTTCCATCCTCTGTGCTGCAGACACGTGCCATGGTGAGGAGCAGCCCCAGGGGCACCAGCTCCAGGGGAACCTATCCCGTGATCCAGAGGCTGGAAAAACTTGAGCCCTGGTGAGATTAGCTATAAATGGCTGGAAGGATGGGGAAAGGAAGCTTGGTTATGGCTGTGCCCTCGATGCCATCAGTGATGGCAACAGCAGATGTGTCCATGCAGCCTTTCCAGACCTATCTCAGCTTCCTTCCCAGTCCCCATGTAGTAAACTCTCCCTTCCTGGTGCCTCACAGAAATTCAGCTCAGCTAGAACAGAAGAATGATATCTGGAAGTGAAATGAATGAAAAAAAAATTTAAAAGTGTTTTTTTTGCAAATGAAACATATTTTGTTGGCTCGACAAGTTCACAGGTTCCTGCTGGAGTTCCATACAGGGAAAAAAAATTGCGTCTTAGAAGTTGCAATTGTAGTTCTTCATTGTGAATGGTCTTCTGATAGTTTGCTGAAATTGATTTTTTTCTAAATTGTTGAACTGCTTTTCATTTCCCTACTTACAGAAGATCACGATCTCCCCCTGACCCCCAGCTCAAAAGAGGTGGAACACTGGGCTATAACTAATTGCTTTATCTGAAATAGTTTTGGTTTGTTCTCTCAGCCCAGCCACTGAATAATTTGCTCTTTGCCCTTTCTGGTGCCATTAGTGCTGTTGGGTGTCTGTAACAGCTTCAGCCTCGCCCTCCATGCTCCTGTCCCAGTTCCAGTGGTCATTTCCACAAGACTAAATGCTGCAATAGTCCTAAGGGCACACAGAGCTAATGGCACCTCATTGGCATCTGTGTCATTTCTCCATCAACATCCCAAAATGTCCCTCTTATTGAACCCACCCTGGCAGCCCAGGAACACTCCGAGCAGAGCAGGTGCTGGGATTCTGCTCATGTAAAATCTCATCATTGCTAATTGTCCCCCTGCAGCCTAGGTGTGGGACCCCAGGGCCTCTGTGCTTCTGTCCCCCGTTTCTCCCAGCCAGGACCTGACTGCTGAGCTTAAACGAAACATCAGATCATTTGAATTCCCCTTTCCATCATCTGAAAATACCTGTTTATTGACAATTTTTTTTTATTTTATAGACAATAGACAGGTTGTTGATGCCTCATGCCTTGGAAGTGTTCGAGGGCAGGTTGGACAGGGCCTGGTCTAGTGGAAGGTGTCCCTGCCCACGGGAGGGGGGTGGGACAAGGAAAGCTTTAAGATCCCTTCCAACCCAAACCATCAGATGATTCTATTAATATTATGTAAATCTGGTTTATAACTTCAAAACTGGTTTTTAATCCCCTTTTCCCTATCCCAAGCCTTTCAAAAATCAGAGCCAGAGGGCCTGGCCTCTAGGTTGGGTTCAGACTGACAATGAGCCTTAAAGGTGAGGATAGATGGGCCAACACCTGCAGTCAGAGTCAGGGCTCCCCAGGACGTTTACCTTGGCCTGAGCTTTCTGCTGCCCTTGGTCACTCTGCCTAATCCTACAGGCTGAGGAGTCCTTGGCCTGGAAGATCCAGGGCCTCTCTCCCCACAGCTGAAACATCCTCACTTTCTGTGTCTTGGATTGTCTCAGGTAACAGCAAATTCTCCTCCCTTTGCTCTCTGCCCCTTCACATCCGCGCTCCAGCCAGCAAAATTAATCCTCACACCCTCCAAAGTCTCTCTCCAGCTCTCTTGGAGATGTTTCAGGGGCCGGAAGGCCACAATTAGGTCACCCCAAAACCTTCTCTTCTCCGGGCTGAACAAACACTGCTCTCTCAACTTCTCCATCGCAGAGCTGCTCCATGCCTCTGATCATCTTGGTGCCTCCTCTGGGCTTGCCCCAACAGCTCCACGTCCTTCCTGTGCTGGGACCCTGGAGCTGGAGGCAGAACACATCCCAGTATTCCACCAAATCTGCTCTTCCACTCAGGGTGGAGCGGATCAGATCAACCCCAGTGCAGATGGATCCCTGCAGACTGCCGGATCGAAGCAGGGGGATGCACAAATAGCTTCCCTAAACAGCTTCATAACAAAGTGAAAGAAAATCCATGTTCCCAGAACAGCTTTTCAGCCTCAGGGATGGATGCTGGAGGACTCGTGCCGCTGCCAATGCGCAGCCTCACAGTTTCTAAAAAATGACAGATGATAATTTTCTGTTACCAAAAGTATTGCAGTGAATTTGGTGTGATTCTAGATCAGGCCTCAGTTGGACAGATAAAGGTGAATTGATTACTGAACTCAGAATTAATGGTTGCTTAAATGCCCTAATTGCATTTGTTCTGAGCAGAATGTGATCCTAAATTGATAATATGTATGCAAGGCACTTGAAAGTGGTCAATTTTCCTAAGTTGGGAACAATTACAAACAAGAAACGATTGGAGGAAAAACTGAGAACAAATGTGTGTTCTAAATGAGGGTTGCTTAAGAAAACTTTGATAGATGCTGTCTCCTCCACAGCATGCACACAGTTCTGCAGTCATTGAAGATATTCTTAGCTAAGAATCTATCATTGTTAAGGAAGAGAAAATCAGAAATAATAACAGTGATAAAAACCCAAACAGGAAAAGAAGGGATTTGGTAACAAAAGCAATGAATTAACTGTTACATAATGCAGAGAGCTGGAAGGCTAATCTGGAAGAGCAGTCAATGAAAATTATGTTTGGTGGCATTAAGGACTATCAGGGAGTGTGCATGTGTGTGTGTTTATGTGCATGTATGTCAGGAAGAAAATAAATGCTTCATGGTGGGTTTAGATGAAGCTGGTAAAGACTCTGCTCTGATACTGCCAAAAAAATAAAGTGTCCAATCACAGATTCATAGCTCTGGAGAAAAGCAGCCTGATGGATCCATATCCTACAGAGGGGATGGAAAGGGTTAGGGTAGTAGCCAGGCAGCACATTAAATGGCAACTGGCAAATTGAAATGTTTGTACATGTCTAGGACTAGAAAAACTACGTTGGATGGTTTCAGAAGGCATTGCTGAGAGGTCCTGTTAGGGTGTTGATACTTCGTGTATGTCAGTACCTGGCTGTTGGGGAAGGGGGTATCCAGAGGAGCTGTGGCTGCCCCTGGATCCCTGGAAGTGTCCAAGGCCAGGCTGGACAGGGCTTGGAGCAACCTGGGATAGTGGAAGCTGTCCCTGCCCAAGGCAGGGAGTGGAACTGGATGGGCTTTAAGGTCCTTTCCAACCCAGGCCACACTATGATTCTATTAAATTAGTCCAACAAAACAAGATGACATTTGTTTAGGTGGGATGATGGATGGCAGAGAGGGGGAGACTCCTAGCACTGGGGTTTAATAAAAGATGGAAGAGATGCTGCAGACCCCTTGTAGCCAGAAGAACAGCAGACCCCCTGTGGGACCTCCAAGAACTTGCTCACTCACATCAGTTACCGAGGATACAGTTTTCATACACTCAGTGTTACTGAAATTAGGACAAGTCGGATGCTGTGAGTGGTCAGGTCTGCTTGGGGAGCTGATTTTGTGTCAGCAGTGGGCTCTCAGGAAGACAAGTGCAAATTCATACACTCAGAAACCCCCGTGGGCAGAGGAAAGATGGTGTTTTGGAGGACAGTGACTCATTTGAAAGTTGCCATGAAGGAAGATGGAGAGGGAGCAGAGTGCTCAGCCAGCAGCATCAATCTTACCTTCTGCCGAAACCTGAAATGCCAGGAATGATGACTCCCATATTCCAGGCTGGGATTTCCCAGACAGAAATGCCTACACTGGGCAGGGAATCAAAAACCTCCATGGAACATGGAGCTTTCTTTTGCGTGAGCAGGAGAGGTGACTAATCCCTGCACAGGAGATTAGTGCACAGTGTCCTCTTGGGACTTCCAGAGGTCTCTGGTGGCTGTGCTGGGCACTGGCCAGGCTGGTACTCAACTCTGAGTCCTGGTCCAGCAGCCAGAAAGTTATTGAGGAGCTCAGAAAATGAACTGTGGTGTAGAAAACCAGATCCCTATGGAGCCCTTTCACTTGAATGTGTATCCAGGAGGTGGTTACAGGGGAAACTGGTCACAGCCTGGGGGGAAAGAAAAACTCACAGCGAAACATTCTTGAAGTAGTTGGGCTTTTTTGTCTAGGAAGACCCCAGACACGGTGTTTAGGTGCAGCTCCTGGGATTGGAGTTGTTTCACCTGGGAGTTAATTTGCTGTTGGACAGTTTGCCTCAGGGTGAGGTGTCTTGTGTAGCTCTCTGCCTGCTGCCTACACCTGTGACAGCTCACTTGGATGCAGAAATTCTGGGTGTGGACTTCCTGACCACATCTCACCTCCAAGGACAGACATCACCCAGGACAAAGAACTGATCTCAAGTGTCAAGAGAAACGCAGATGAAGGCTCTCAAGGACTGGCCCTTATTCTTCGGAGGGGCTGTTATCCCCCTCCACATCCCCCTGTCCACGCCACCTGCACGCAGCAAGGTCCTCATACGGATTTCTCCTAATTATGGCTTCCATCAAAGTGACTTGTGCTGAAAGTTACTGAATCTCAGCTGGGAAATCCAAGGGATTTCCTGAGAAAAACAGCTGTGTGAGGACATGGAAGCACGCTCATTCCCGGGTACAAAAGAACACCAGCGATGGTTTCATAATAAAAACTGAGAAGGCTGAGCAGCACCCATGAGTGTCCTTGTGTGCCACACTAAGCATCAAGAGCAGGGCATGGCTGGAAAACTCTCCGTAGTGGGGATTCAGTACTTCAAGCAAAGGCATTAAGCTGCAGTTAAGGCACTTTTAAAATGGTGGGAGGAAGTCAATAAACCCTGTGGGGCTGCAGAGTGAGTGGTCCTGTCTTCTCCACTCAGAGCAAAGGGGGAGCAGAGTCTGTGGAGCTGCCAGCCTTGGGGCTCGGGTTTGGTGGATCCCATGGGGCGACACGAACATGCTCCTGTCTTTTTTCCAGGTGTCCCCCTCTGCTCTCAGCCTAGCTGGAGTGCTGCCATGGTCTGTAAGGTGCAGGTGTCGCGTGCTCTGCAGTGTTTACTTGTGGTGCCTGCAGTCCCCTGCTGCCTGGCAGGCTCCCAGGGAGGGTGCTTTGACTTCTCTGGAGGCTTGAGGGGTGGCTCCCCTGATGCTGGTGTGGAGGGAAGGTGTCCTTCCCTCAGGATGTCCCCTCTTCCTCAGAGAACTCGTGTCACAGGTGGCAAACAACATCTGCACATTCACCTGCACATCCAGACAGTTCAGCAGCACACACAGAATCGCTGTAGTCTGGGAGTTTTTTTAATTGGAAGAAAATATTATGACATATTCGAGGCATCTGACAGAGATGTACCAGGAGAAATCTCTGTACCCTGTTGCTGTTAGGAATGCCCAATCAGTGAAGGGACAGGCTCACTACCCTGCCGAAGGGAGGAGAGGAGGTTTCTCCCTGAATCCAGCTGTTGATACACTTATTCCCAGGAGCAGAGTGATTGATAACCCAGTTATTTGGAACCCACTAGTGGATATATTCTTAGAAACTAGAACCTCGTTTTCTCATGCTGCGAAATGTCATTTCCTAGGACTGGCTGCGCAGAAATTGGATTTTGCTCCCTGTCTTCAAACCTGAACAGTACAGCAGACTGATAAATATTGATTGTGCTTTTGTATTTTAATTTTTTTTTTTGTTAAAGCACCCTAACCTGACAATTGTTTGATTACAAACACATTAGAGTTGATCGGAGAGAGCAGCAGGACAGTCTTTTATGATGGTGTAAGGCGAATCTCTTGGATGAAGGGACCCTGTGGGAGGTTAAAAGCCCCACACCTGGATTTGCCCAGCTTCTTGACTGTGGCCACAAGATCCATTTTTGTGTCTCTCCAGCACAGTAACCTTCATCCACACTTGCATTTGTTGGAAAAGTCCTGAGTATAGCTGCAGGGTGGCTCATTACATGGTTCATTACCGACACTATCCCTGGCAAACAACCCCGTGTGCTGTGCTGGGGGTATCCCTGCTGGAAGGATCTCTGGCCGTGTTCTGCTGAGCTGCTCCAGGACATTATTTCACCTGATGGCTGTGCTCCAGTGTCAGGATGTACGGCTGCACATTGTAATGGTATTTTTAATTTGGGATGTTGGGGGTTTGTCTGCTCATTCAGTGACACGCGACCCCTGGAACAAGTTTTCCAAGAGACAGAGGTCTAGGGAGAGGTTTTCTCCATGGAATCAGGAACGTGCATCTGGGGCAGACACCAAACCCTTCTTCCTCACCCAGAGGTTCGATGGGGCTTGGAGCAACCTGGGCCAGTGGAAGGTGGCCCTGCCCAGGGCCTGGGTTGGAACAACGTGGTCGTTCAGGTGCCTTCCAACCCTTCTGTGACTCTGTGACCCCCGCATCCCTGCCCACGGTCAGGGTGCACATCCTGGGTCCTGTGTGTCACCAGGACATGGGTGATTCCAGTACAGAGGTGTGCCAGCTCTGGGTGAAGGATCCTTGTAGCTGGCCACTCTCCCAGCTGGCCCAGGCTAAGGGACCACTGGCTTCCATTGCATTACAGCCACCAAAAGGCCAAGGGACAGTGTTTGCCCTAAACCACTGCTCTGTTAGTCTGGCAAAAGGGCCCTAAAGCCGGAAAAGCCGTGTGTCCCTGTGCCTCTCTGCCCCACACTGCATCCCCAGCCCTGCTGGTGAGCCAGGCTCCTGGGTCAGCCTGTAGACAAAGCCATTGCCTGTGTGTGCAAGAGCTGTCAGGATGGAGATGTCAGTGGTGGTGAGCAGGCACCAGGACCAGCCCACGGTGGTGGGGAAGGCTCTGGAGCCGGCATGGGCAGCACTGCTGCTGGATGCAGAGGGGCTCTTCAGCCTGGGATGGGATGGGATGGGATGGGATGGGATGGGATGGGATGGGATGGGATGGGATGGGATGCAGCTGCAGCAGGTGGGAGTGTCCAGAGGCACGGTGCAACCCAACCTGCAGTGCTGGGGTCTGCACCAAGGTGGGTCCTGGAGGCATTTCCCGTGCTGCGCGTCTGCGTTTGGAAGCGCATCAGCTGTTAAAGACACTGAGAGCGTTTGGCAGGATTTCAACCCAAAAACTTCAAGCCAGTGTCAGTTCGCAGGGTGACGATTTGCTGGCAGGAAGCAGAGCAGTCCCTCAGCGCTCTGCAGGTGCCCGTTGGGGGGGGACAAGCCCCAGCACTCCGGGGACATCCCCGGCAGCTCCCGTGCTGCGAGCGGAGGGTCTGCTCCTGCCAAGGGCTCTGCCGGGGGCTTCGCCAGCCAGAGCCTTATTCCATCCCTTCCCTGGTCCATTCACCATGCCTCCTGCCTCCTCCCCCTCTCCCCGTCCCTCCCACCCTGCCTGCTGGATCCCCAGCAGTCTCTTGACACCTTGGGGGAAGGCTGGGAGGTGTAACCATCGCCAGCGAGCGAGGGAGAGCAGGAGAGAAGGAAGCCAATAACAGGGAGGTCTAGGAAGGTGGTGGAGGGGGAGGGACGGGGCCACTCCTCCATCGGTGGGACTGCAGATTATTTTGCATGGATTGTTGAAGAGAAAAGGGAGCTGCATTTGTGAAGGGACCAAAAAATAAACAGCTCGTTGCTCGGGTAAGTGCCAATGCGAGCTCCCCGGCTCTCATTGTCGTGCTGTACATCGATCCCCCCCCCTCCTATTTTGCTTAGTTATACTGGGTTTGGTTCTTATTAGGATTATTTGATGCATCAGCTGTATGCTTCAGTTGCTGGAGACTCAGCCTCCTCGGTACGTGTGTGTGTGTGTGTGTGCGTGCATGGGAAGATGCCCATTCTCTGGATAGACATTGACACATTTTTCCAGCTCTCAGTGTGGTGTCTCGTTCGCAGTGTTAGCCCAGAGCGTGCCGTACACGCACACACACACACACACATGGTGTTTGCTGCTCCTGCCTTTAAAATCCGCTCGCACACGCAATTATTGAAGCTGGAAATTAAAGGGGGGCTCTTAAATCACAGTCCTCAGTGGTAGGGGGCTACTTCTCTTTATCCTGAGCCTGACACGTTCAGTATTATGTTTTATAGCAAAGCTACATTTAAAGATCAATTCGGCAGTGGTTATTGCATCCAAATTACATGGTTGTCATGGAGATGGTACAGAGAAGCTGAAGTGATATGACTGCATCTGGACTGGAGTGGGGCTTCGCTGCCGAGTGAGATCCTGCCTTGCCTCCTGTGTCTTTTTGTCTCTGCTGGGCTACAATTTCTTTTAATCTTGAATGAAGCGGTGCCGTATTAGAGGATTTAGAGGTCGAGCTGCTGGGAAGGGTGTGTGTTACCCCCACTCAGCGCTGGGTTATTATCATAATTGTTCTATTAACGTCTGCGTCTCCCTGAATTTCTTCCACAAGTCTGGGAAGGAGGAAGGCGTGAGAAGGACAGATAGTTTTCTGAACACAGCTAGGGATGGGAGCACTTTCTAAAAGGATACCTGCCATGCCCACACCTCCCTGCTGGCTCCCACACCTTGGGGGACAAAAGGGAAAGGCTGCTCTGATTTTAGCCATGTTTCTCTTCCATTTTGCTGCCTCAACTTTGAGGATTCAAGGAGCCAGTCACCTGCTTGTCACCGTGTCAGAGGAATGGCTTTTTTAAAATTTATTTTTATTATTATATTTGTTTGCTTTGCAACTGGTAATATGGATGTGTTGGCAGTTGGGAAAGAAAATCCATAATTTATGAGAATGAAATTTTCCTGCCTAAGGCTAGCTAGAATACAAAGAGTATATCTGTGGGAAGGGCATGTTATATGTTACAGATGTGTATTTCTCTAGCGGCTGGGAGTAAATCACACTATTGTGCTCATCTTCATTATTTTGGGTGTTAGGCTGGCTTTAGTCAATATTTAATCTAAGCTCATTGTGTGCTCACACAATAAACGTGCAATTTGGAGCCTAACTTTACATCTCTAAAATGCTTTGGGAATGCATGTGGCATTGTCTCCATAAATGCAATTTCACCCTTTTCTGTGAGACCAAGCCTATTGTGGGCATGTAAATATAGTAAAAGGCACTGGTGGAAGCAAGCCCATCAGAATGGCAGTGTTTCTCTAATTGTATCACTAAACATAAGACAGAATTAATTACTAGGATAAACAGAGCTTTGCAGCTCTTGGATCAGGATAATATTTGCATGGAGTTCCAGGCCTGCATTATAGTAGCTGGCATTATGGCTTAAATTCCCCCCATGCCAGTAGATAATGTTTTTAGCCAGGAGTGGAGCATATTATCATTAGATGTTTTTGCATCAAAAATATGTTAAATCCCCATGTCCTTGTCAAATTGTCCATTGCAACCATTCCAAAGTCTGTGATTCAACTAGGATTTTCCTTAATGTGATTTTTCCCTTACAAGTCCAAGCAAACAATGGATAAAGTCTGAAAGTGGGCGGCCGAGTCCAGAGGGGAAGTCGGAGAGATGGCTGATTCACAAAATGGATGGTCCTCATTTTGTGCCTCTTTTCCCCCTAAAAGTTAGGCACGAGTGGAGTTGAAGTGGGTAGTTTTCCCTGGAGATCTCCTTGGATGTGCGAGGCTGGAAGCCAAGTAGTTCTGCATTAATACTGACTTCCCTCCTGTCTCAGCCCCTTATCGCTCTTCAGCCCACCCTAGGACGTGGCTGGATTATTCTCTGGGGAAACTGAGGCTTGGCGTGGTTACGTGACTTTGCCAAGGTGACAATGGCAGCGTTGGGCAGGGGACACAGGAGCTCTGCCTGGAAGAACCTCTGTGTGACCACCAGGCCTGTTCAGCGTCCCGCTTGCACTGGGGAGGTGGTGATGGGAAGCAGCAGCTCCAGTTCATGGAGACCAGGTGGATGGGGTGAGGGTGTGTTTGCTGAGGCCACTCGTGGGAGCTCCATAGAGGGCGGCAAGAGGGACTCAAGCAGTTTCAGACGAGTTTCTGAGGTGCCCAAGATGAGGACTTGCTTTTCTGACCTCAGGGTGTCCTCCTTGCGTGGCCCATCACGTGGCTCTTCACATGAAGCACTGGCAGGTGTCTTGGCTTCCTGCTCTCCCCACTGGTGCTGCTCACCTCTCATCTCCCTGCTGAAATACCCTGAATTGCTCTTCTGGACTTCAACCCACAGCATCATCGCTTCTCTGCTCTCCATCCCATCACCCAACACCTTTTTGTCCTCTTCCTCCATGGGTTTTCCCACCAATGGAGTTCCCTCCATCCAGCAGTGCCACAAGCTTCCATGCCGTGGTTTGTATGTTCTGTGCCTGTCCTGAGGCACACAGTGTCAGGCCACCATGTCAAAGGGACTGAAGTGAAAAGTCTCCTTTGAAATCTGGACTTGCCCCATGTGGTGTCCGTGGTTCTGCACAAAGCTGGAGCTGGTTCTTGTTGCCAGAAGGAAATGGAATTCCTTGTCCAACTCAGGCATCTGTGTGTGGCCCTGCTGACTCGCACAGGTTGGTGGAGTTGCCAGAAGGATGTTCCCTGGAAGGGAAGGATGTCCCCTGGGCCGGGAGGGAGCTGTGGCTGCTGCCAGCAAAGTGCTGGCTATGGGCAGAGCGGTTCCTGCTGATGGAAAAGCTTCCTTGGAGGTTGTGTGTGAGCAGTCCCTGGAGTGGGTGATCTCCTGGTGGAAGTGGCCACATCCTTGGTGGGTGCTGCTTGCTCTGTTACCTGACAATCTCTGCTGTGGACACATCTCTTTGCCAGATCTGCTGGGGGTGGAGACATCCTCCTCACCCTTTTGGCCAGGAAATGCCTTTCCCAGGGATGTGCTGGGACAGGGTCCATGGGAGTCTCAGTGCATCCAGGCTCTCGGTGGCTGGATGGAACCATAGGAGTGGTACAGGGGTAGATTGTGCACAGGAGGCTCGTGGTACTTCCCTGTGGGGGTTATGGTGCGAGAGGGACTCAGCTCTGGCTCCCTCCCTGTTTCCTGTGATCCTGGGGAGGTGACTGGCAGGCTGGGCTCACGGGGGAGAGGCACCTGTCCAAGCTGGACAGTAACCATCTCTCCCTTCATCCTCACTGCTGTCCCTCTGTGTTCCCGCAGGAGCTCCAGGAGTGGCTGAGATGCTCAGGGAGGTCCTTTCCTGCCGTCCATAGCCCGGCCTTCCTGACCCTGGGCAGCACCTGGCTCTGCTCAGCTCCCAGGTAGGGACACTGGTGATTCCTTTAGAGCAAACACTTCCCATCACTGGATCTGCCCCAGTGCTCCCTCACTTGCACCAGGCAGGGCCAGAGAGACTAAGGAGCTGCAGGCAGCCTCAGCAGAGATTCTGCAGTTTAGCCCAAGCCCTTCTTGTGCTCTCCGTGCTTTTTCTGGGCTCTGGGCCTCAGCCCTGCACTGGGCACGTGGTTTGTCACCTACCTCTTCACCACCACTGCTTACGTTTCCACCACTCCTTCCTCTGCCTCCTTCGGATCACCTCACATGCTCCCCTCATGGTTTCTCAGCTCTGTGGTTTTGAAAGGCCTGGCTGGTGGCTGTGGAAGGGGCAGGGCTGGCAGGTGGCTCAGGCTGTCTGCTGTTGGGTTGTTTGAAGGAACCATGTGTCCCCATGTCCCCATGTCCTGGCCAGGAGCTGTGCTCATGCTGGGTCCCAAAAGAGGAGACCACACCTGAAGGGATCTTCCCAGCCCTGCTCTGAGGGGTGCCATGGGAGCTGGGCAGGGTGTCACCTCTGTGGTGCCACCAGCCTCGCCTCATCTCCTGCTACATCCTCTTCCTGTCTGAGACATCCTGGATGGCTCCCACCAAAGGAGGTGGTGTTGGTGGGGTGTCCTGGCATTGGCAGCTGCTGTGAGACACCTCAGCAGGGGCAGGGAAGGGGCAATGCTTCTGGTTCTGGGCAATGAGCCCAGGATTCATCCCAGGATTTTCTGCCTTCCTCTACAGCATGGGGCATGGTCTGGTTCCGAGGATAATCCCCCAAACCCCCAGCCTGGCAAGACCTTTGTGCGCTGGTTTTGTGTCTCTCTCTCTCCAGCTCTGACACCTCCACACTGCAGAGGCCTCCAGTGTCTCTGGGAGCTTTTCCTGTGTTGTGATTGAGGCAGGGACCATGCTGGGGACAGGGCTGCTCTGTGACCTTCTGGATGAAGTGTTTTCTGGGCTGGAGGCTCGCAGCTGGATTTGGTGGATCTTGTGCGGTCACTGCCCATCCTTGTCTCCTCTCCAGGCAACACAGCTGAGCTCCTCATGTCTCTGTGGCCTTTCTGTGCCTCTGGGATGGAGAATCGAATTCCCCCTCAAAAGACAAAACCTAGGAGAGCAGATCCCAGTGATGTCCCCTTTCTGGGGGTTAGAGCATGTGCCTCTGAGCTCTCCTGATCAACATCGAGCAGGAAAACTGACATTAGACCCCAGTGGCTGATACACTTACGGTTCACCAACCGTACTGAAAAGCCCAGGGAAAATGATGTGAGCTCAGCCTCCTCTCTGGCTTCTCCTCCCCTGTGTGCAGTTGTTTCTCTATTATTTTCTTGATATGGAAAACCAAATTTGGCCCAAATATCTTTTTCTTTAAAATCTTAAAAAAATTGTAAGATAGTAGGAAAATGCTGTGATACCAAACTAAATTGCAGGGTTGCATTTTTTGTCTTCTGTATTTGCTTACATGCTCCAAAGTCAAGGCATAAAGCTCAGTTCTTGGAACTTTTATTTTTTTTTTAAATCCAGCTCTTCAGTGGTTTCAGCACAAGCACATCACAACTCTAGGTAAGGTTTAGCTGACCTGTAATCGCAATTTTCAGCAAGTGAACAAATTTTCCAAAAAATTTCACATGGTTCTGGGCAAAAGCCTCATAGAGGTGGAGAGGGAATTCCCTGTGGTACCTTCTAGCCTTCCTCCAGCACCTGATCCAGAACTGGAGGATCTGAGGCCAGCTCAGGGAAACATCCAGGTGCTGCCATTTACAGAGCAGGACCTGCTGGCTGCAGCCTCCTCCCCGGCAGGACCTGGGCACACTCCCAGAGGTCTCTCTGCTGTGCACGGCCACTTGCTGCTGGCTGGTGCTGGACACAGGAGGAGAGGATGGTCCTGCTCTAGTGGAAGGTGACCCTGCTCATGGCAGGGGTTTGGAACGAGTTGATTTTCTAAGGTCCCTTCCAACCAAGCCATTTTGGTATCCTGTGGTACCTTCTCCAGTTCACCCACAGCCTCTCCCCGTTGCATGTCCNAGCTAGGGGAGCAGGCAAGAGGAAAGTGAGAAAGCTTTATTTAATTAGATTATAAGGCCCCAAAGGCTTCAGACTCATAAAAAAAAATGAATTGATTTTTGTAATTGAGGATGGGGTTTCTGCCAAGTGCTGCCTTAATGAGTATTTAGGTTTTGCCTCCTAAGTTAGCAGCACCAGGCAAGGGCAGCTATTCAAGCCACTCCTCACCAGGGTCCTGAGCTTGGAAACAGGAGCTGCCTGCCCGCAGTTGGGGGTGTTAACCTGCCTTTTCAGGAAAGGGCATCGTGTGTCCTTTCAAGGCGGTGTATCCAGGTCTCTTGGTATTCTCCCAACATGAAAGCCCTCCCTCTTCCCCAGAACCCAGGAGGCAGCTTTCTCCATGCATGGGTGTGGAAACTGAGGCAGCAGATAATCACAGGGTTGTTTTTCCTCCCAGAAGCAGGGAGAATTAATTTGCTGCAGCAGCTGAGGCCGTTTCCTTAGGTGGCTCCTTCCTGGGGGCTGGTGGGACAGGGAGCCCATCCTGTGCCAGCCCTGCCTGGGAAGGAGCCTCTCCCCAGGGTGATCTGCAGAGCAGGGCACGGTGAAAAGGTGTTTGGTGCATGCACAGCTGGGACCTGCCTCTGCAGGAGCCACAGGACACCAGGAGAGCGTTATTCCTCACCCCAAACCGTAAGACTGTCTGGAAAGAGCAAGAGATTTTATCCCAGACTTTTGGACCTACCTCCTTTCACCCCTACAGGCTTCCTCCAGAGCCTTTTCATTTTTGCCTGCAAAAATGGGGAGAGTTCAGTGTCCAGAGGTGGCTTCAGGATTTCCTGTGTGCCCCCGCTGTGAGAGCTGGGATAAGTCCAAGAGGAGGTGACTCCAGAATGCCTGGTGGGAATGTTGGCCCAGAGCTGCCTGGGCACCAGGAGCAGAGTAACAAGCCCAGGTGAAAGGCAGGAGGTTTGGATGTGCAGCATCACAGCAAGATCACAGCTTGATAGCAACACCTAAAATGCAGATGTGTTACTATTACTGCCACCAGAGCAGGGGAGCAGAAAAGCGGCCTCAAAATTCCAGCAGCTCCTGGTAGATGTAGGGAATTATCCTGTGCTTTATGACCTGGATGTTTTCTGCAAGCAGAAGGGCAGGGAACCCACTGCTCTCCAGATAGCAGCACACTGCAAGGAGTGCACCTTGGGGCCACTGTCCCTGTAATTCTGCACACCATAACAATCAGAGATTCCCAGTGTCAGACACACGACTGCAGTTTGCACACTTGCCTCAGGCTGCGTCCCCCGCAGCAAACCCGGCTGCTGCTCCTCGTGTGCCACTGTGTCATTGGGTCACCGCTGAACCAGGCTGAGCAGCACTCATCTCCTGAACCTATTTCATCTTTACAGCACACTTATTTCTGGCAGGCCCCTCTGGTCTCTCTGTGCTTCAGTGAAGCCTCAGTCCAGCACGTAATTCGTCAGTTCCCAAAGTCATTGTCCGATGCCCAAATGTAATGATGTCTAAGGAGCAGGAGAAAAGCCCTGAGAACACCAAAAAAAGTCTGCTAAGAGGCAAAATGACCTATTGCAGGCTGGTGTAGCAGCTCTGCTGTACCCTTGCCACAAAATCTAGTGCAGGACATCTTGGAGGTCGGGAGAGCCTTTTGGTCCCTGAGCAGGTGTAGTTAAAACACTGTCCTGGAGCAATTACATCATCCTGATGTGCTTTTTGCTCTTTTTGTAATTCCCCTGAGGAGAAGCAGCATCCTTGTCTCTATAAAGCACCTTTCCATCAGTTGAGGGGTGTGCCTGTCAGAGCCCTTCATCAGGGAAATCCCACTCCTCTCACCATGGTTGTCCAGCACATCCATTAAGGGCAGATCCAGCCTCTGCACTGGAACTGCAAAATGGCTCCACCAGGGGTTCACTTGCACTTTCTGGGCAACTTGCTCTGTTTTCAAAACAAGTCAGCCTCAGCGTTTCAGGTTGCTCAGAGGCATTCATGCTTAGGAAGGCCAGATCTGGCCATGCCACAGTGAGATATTCCTGTGGAAGTGTTTGCAGCCTGAGCATGGTTGGCAGAGCTGGGCAGGAGCTTTGTGTTTTTGGTGGGGGTGTTTGCAGCAGAAGCATCAGAGCTGGGGCTGCTGTCCCGGGCTGGGGGCAGAGAGCAGCAGAGTGAGTTCTTCTGCTTGTAACACAAACTTCTGATGCAGATCAGATGCAGCCTTCCTGCTGACTCTGAACCCTGGGGGCTGAGCTCAGCTGGAGATGTCTACATTTGGGTGACCTGAGTCTCACTCGAAGTGCTTTTCCATGTATTCAAGCAAGTTCTGGTATATCCAAGTTCTGAGCAGCATCTCCTGTGCTGTGCTAAAGATAATGATAACTCAACACATCCTAATGGAGCAGCGAAATCCTGCTTTTTCTTTAGTGGTTCCATCCTGGTCTGTAAGTTCTGAGAATAAATACGCAATTATATTTTCTGCCATTCCTACACCCTGCTGACTGCAGCCTGGGCGACTGAGCAGACAGCACATCACTACACAGCTGTGATGGACCCACCAAAAATGTAGGTGTGCCCCAGGCCTTGTTTCCTTGAGTGAAGGATGCTGGAGAAAGGAGAGAGTGGTTGTGCTACCTGCAAAACAGACACCTTTTCCAGGGAGCAGAATGAGTGTGACTCCTCCAACATGGAAGAATGATGATCTGTTGGTGCCTCCTTGGTTTTCTACAGCTGACAGGCAGTTTTCAGAAGGTCAGCGATCATCTGTTTGCCTTTGGAAGATGAAGATTTACTTAGCCCACGCTTCTTTTATAAGGAATGTTTTCTGCAGTTTTGAAAGGGAAAGTGGAAATTTTGGGCTAAACCCCATTAAAAATGGCCTGCTGAAGTGAGCTTATAGGCAGAGTGTTCACTAGGAAAAGGGCTGATGTTCACATCCTCATCTGAGAGGGGGTGATTTTCCTACAGCATTGTCCTGTCTGCTCCCCTGTAATGGCTTCCTCTCTCCACTTTGCCTCTCAAATGTCTTGATTTGGTCCTGATGATGTATTAAAGTCCTTTCATATTAGATCTGGTGTTCTCGGGCTCTCCCTTGCAGGTCCTCTGGGCAGACAGCTTTATGCCCAAGTGGAGCTGCTGACTTTAGTGGAATTGCCACGTTTCGTGCCCTGACACCCTCTAATTTCATGCAGGGAAGTTTCAGCCCTGTTGGCTGTCAGCAAATCTTGGCTGAGTCTGTGTTTTCCAGCCAAATAAGTGCATCTCAGTCTGATCTGGGTGAGGGAAGCTGTTTTTCCTTTCCTTCATGGAGATGAAAATAGAAAGTCCCCACTGGTGTGACAGTTACCCAGCTGTTCCCCTCACAGATGGATGACTCGCCTTAGGTCCGAAGTGGACACTGGTTGATCCCATGTTATGCTTTGCTTGCTCAAATCAGTCAGAGCAATTAGTCCTGGACTCTCCAGCAGCCTTTTCTGGGCTCAATGCCTTCTGGGCCTGGACATCTTCAGCAGTCAAGGTCTCTGCTGCCTATCCATGGGTGCCTTGTACCAATGCTCCTGGTTTGGAGGCCAGCTGGAATCGCAAGGCTGACATGGTGACGCTCAGGAGCATCCAAGAGTCTTGAAGCAGGTGTTTCTCTCGAGTCTCAAGGACGTGGGGACCATCATGATGTGCACAGAGCTGTGTTGGCAAGCAGAAATGATGCTTAACTGATGGGCAGGGAGAGCGCTTTGGAGGGCAGGGCTGAGTCTCTGCTGGGCAAAACAAGGACCTTTCCTCTCTGCCAAGGGAGCCTGGTCACCCTCCTCGGAGGCTGAAGTTATTCCTTTTTACCTGGAGATAGTCCAGGGTGGAAAGGCAGACCTTTTGAGAGTTCTGTAGATGTATATAATGACATCCACAATGCTTGCTGTTCTCTTTCTCAAAGGAGGATCCCCTCCTTCATCCTCCAGGTTCCGGAGTGGCTGTCTTATTCACACCAATGCCAGCAGGTTGTTCCTGGTGGGTTCCCTGTGGATGGAGGAGTGCTGTGTGGAGAGAATGGGAGATTTCACACTCTCACTGACAAGTGAGGAGTTACCTGCTGTTGCAGGTTGCTGCACGTCAGCTTTGGACACCATCAGCTGGCTCCAAAGCAGCTGTCTCTGATGTCAGCGCCCACAAAAGTCTGTTTGCTGCCGTCCCCCTCTCCTGACAGCTTTGGGAGATGCTCAGGAAGACCTTTCCCTCTGCTCTCTGGGTCACACTGAGCTCCCAAGGAGCCCAAAGCCTGTGCCCAGCCATCTCTGCACATTCTGGGCATCTGGACTCACAGTGCTGCTGGTCCCCACATCCCTTGGGCTGGAGGCCATCTGTCTGCACACACTCTCTCCCAGCTTCTGTGGTCAGAGCACCTCCATAAAAGCCTGATGTCTTACTAGCCCTCATCTCCGAGGTTTATGGATGTGTTGGAGTGTGAAGGGAATTTTCCTCCCTTCCAAAACTCCATTTCATCCTGCAGTCCTGGTCTCCATCCCTCTGGATGTTTCTCCCAGGGGACAAGCAGGATGGGCTTGCCTGCTGCCTCCTGAAATCTTGCAGCGAGGCGTTGCATAGGTTTAGTGTAGACAGACAGCATGGCAGGAATTTCCTTTTCTGGGGTCTGAGTCAGCTGCCAGCCCTGTTTTGTTATTTTGGGTACTGGGAGAATGTGGGGAAGGAGGATCAACCAAAGGGAGGGAAAGAGAGGGGAAGAAGCTGTTTCCATTTATGGGTTATGAGAAGCAGTTGCAACTCTTGTGGATTTTTATGGAAGGTTACCCTGGCTGTGGGGAAAGCTGGTTTTTAATGAATTCAATTACGATGCTGCACAGAACTGAGTGAAAAGGCCCCATAAACAGCCTGGTTTTATATATTAAAAAAAAAACCCAAAACACACAGACAATCAGACTATAAACTCCCCCTCCAGACAAGGTGAGCACCAGAGCAGATAGGCACAGTGAGGATGGAGCCAGCTCTGAGCTGAGCCTAAAACCCCTGAAAACGCCTGTCTTGAGTTGGACTCAACCCAACATGGACTGATTACGAGCTGTTTGTTCTGCACTAAGGCAAGGCTGGAGCCAGTGGGACTCACCTGTCACCCAGAACAGGCATCCTTCCCTCAAGCTCTTCTCTGAGCTCCGGGAGCTGCTTGAAGATGGGGTGCCGGGGCACAAAAGGCCTCTGCCACTTTTCTCCACCTTTTCTCCCATGCCAGGAAAGAGCTGGCTGGGATTCTTTGGTGTCCCTGCGATCCCTTTACAGCTGCAGGCTTGAGATCTGCGCCGTGGGCTCATGGCCTTGGGCTCCTGCACCAAACAACCACCTTGGCCAGACCCACTTAGTGGGGAGCACTGGCTTGGAGAGGCAGGAACAACATCCCTATGGGAGCTGCCCTTCTCCTCCTTCCTCCAGGATGCAGGAAAAATTTGCCCTCCTTTGCTGTTCCCTCTCTGGAGGCTCCTGGTTCTCTCTGAGCCACAGGAGGATTCCTGTGAACTGCAGTGGGTTTCTGCAGGTGTAATCCACGGGGAGCCCGAGGGGGTCAGGGTGTGCTTCTGCAGGAGGGAGGATCTGAGGGTCACACAGACCCCACTGACTGCAGCAGGATCTTTGTGCTCCCACAGTCAAGAGAGGCCCTGGATGGGGTTTGAAAGGAGCCCTATTCCAGGGAGATTACAGACCTGACATGCTGTCTAGAACACGAGGACGTTCAGGTCCATGTTCATCCACATCCCGGACCTTCTGCCTCAAGCTCACACTTTTCCTGGGAAACACATAAGATCGTTGTCTCTGTGCTTTGGCCCATTTTTTGTGGAGGCCTAAGTGACTCCTACCACGTCCCCAAGATGTAAAGTGAGGGTGCAGTCACAGAATCACAGAACCACAGGCTAGTGAAGGCTGGAAGGGCCCACAATGGCTCATCTGGTCCAACCTCCCTGCTCCAGCAGGGCCATCCCAGAGCACAGGGCACAGGAATATCTGGAATATCCCCACGGAGGGACACTCCACAGCCTCTCTGCTCTCTGTGCAGGGCTGGGCACTGCCCAGGCAAGAAGTTGTGCGTCCTGTGCAGGGGAATTGCTGGGCTCAGTCCCTGCCCGTGGCTCTGGTGCCATTGCTGGGCCTGGAGCAGAGCCTGGGCCCTGCTCGGAGCCCTCCTTGCACACAGGGACAAACAGGGACAGACAGGGACACCCAGGAACAGCCAGGGACAGACAGGGACAGACAGGGATACCCAGGGACACCCAGGGCTGAGGGCCCCTCTCAGCTGGGGCTCCTTTTGAGGCTGAGCAGCCCCAGCTCCCTCAGCCTCTCCTGGGCAGGGAGATGCTCCAGCCCTTCCTCAGCTCCGCAGCCTCTGCTGGACCTGCTGTAGGAGCCCCAGGTCCCTCCTGTCCTGAGGAGCCCAGAGCTGGACACAGCCCAGGCTTTCACCCTTTTTCACAGGTTTGAGATCATGCCTCTGTTTGCCCTGTGAAGGGAGCAGTCAGGTTTGCGTGGTGCACACCCAGGGCTGGAGGAAGGCTGAGTGCACAAAGTGCTGCCCAGCTGAGGTGTCAGTACGAGGAAAGGAACATGCAAAAAATACTAAATATATTCCTGTTTTAATAACTGCAAAAGAGTGCGAACAGGAAAGCTGTTAAGGATTTTAAGACTCAGCTTTATTGTTTTCTATAAGCAAAAAACTGCTGTTGTTTCCCCAAGATGAAGTTTAGCAGGAGTCGTTTGGATCTGAATGCGTCCTAATTGCTCTGGGGACTCTAATAAAAATTCAAAATACGGAGCTGTAGGATTTGGTTTCAAGGAAAAGTATGTTCCATGCACAGTGATTTCTGATTACCCAAAAGCTCTTTTTTTAGCATGTAGCTGGTTTATTTTAGTCCGTGGGATATGTTTTATCCACGGCCTCTTTTCCACATTGGAAGTGAAGGATGTAGGACCTGCAGTTTGCGCTGTCAGAGATGGATGGAAACCACTGGGACAGCATATTGCCCGTGAGCAATGACCATCAGTACTCCAGGGGCTCTGCAAAGTGGAGCTCTGGCATCAGTGTGTGCCTGAGGGCTCAGCCCAGCCCTGCCCCTCAGAGCCTGCTCTGCAGCAGAAATGCTGCAGGTGACTTAGAACTTGGTGTCATCAGGGAGGGGCTCCTGTGCAGAGCAGGGGGTGATGTACAGAGCAGTTTGGTGCTGGATAAATCTTTGGTGTGCCCACATCTTGAGTTCTCTATGCAGCGCTGCTTTCCCTGTCTCCAGACTGCAGCAGAGTGATAGAAGTAAAAGAATTAGAGAAAATCCAGAAAAAAGTAGCCAAAATACTCACGGGGGTGGAGAAGCTGTCTTCTGAGAACAGGCTAAGAAGGCAGGGTCTACAATCTGGAGAGGAGAGGCTGAGAATGATATGATTGAGGTCTTCAAAAGCATATAAAAAACAAGCCCATGGGAGAAATAAATGAGGATTTTCACAATGAGAACGGTAGAAGCTTTTTATTTTCAGCCACGTTGAAAGGGCAGAGGTCAAAGCAGAGACATAAGAAGGAAGAAATGTGCTTGAAAAAGAAGAAGCATGGCTGTGATCTCTGCATGTCTCTACAGGCTTGTCTCCTCAAAGAGCCCTGACCGTGCCCATGTGCAGGGTAATGTGTGACACCTGCCTTTCATGAATTCACTGGTAAGTCAAGTCATGAAAGCACATCCACTCCTGTCCTGCAGCCACGCTGTGGATGGGATCTACAGCCTGCACATCAAATGGATGTGATCTACAGCCTGCACCTCAAATGGATGGGATCTACAGCCTGCACATCAAATGGCTGGGGTCTACAGCCTGCACATCAAATGGATGGGATCTACAGCCTGCACATCAAATGGCTGGGATCTACAGCCTGCACATCAAATGGCTGCTGGGCACCTTCCATTCCTGCTCAAGGGGGCAGGAACTCGGAGCACATGGTCCATCACAGCGAAGGATGTCACTATAGGCATTTTAGCCTGAGAAGTTCAACATCTCTTCCAACCCAAAGCATTCCATGGTTCTGTCTTCGCTAAGCCGGAAGGAACGGGATGCAGAGAAGCAAGGAAAGGCAAGGCTGCTGCAGGAAGCAGCCCAGCTCAGCGTGAACTTGAGGAAAAGCTCATGCTTGACTAAGCAGCAGGATTCTTCTCCAAGCCTTCCTGTGTCCCAGCAGCCAAGTGGTTACACAAAACTCAAGTGGGAGCCTTTCCAGTTCCTAACGCAGGGAAGAAAATTAAAAATAAATCATTTCCCACCAGCCATTCAGCTTCAACAAAAGCTGGGACACTTCCAGAGCCTGTCCCTGAAAGAGCTGCTGTGTGGTTTCCAGCCCCTCACAGAATCAGGGCAAACTTTGCTGCATCTCTGCCCGGCCTCTTTGGGAGCAGTGCTTCCCTGCTGTGGATGCCAGCCTGGCTTTGCTGGCCCCTCTGCAAATCCAGCATCATCCCAAAGTGGATGATGGGGTATTTCTGCTCTCCTTCCCTCCCAACCAGCCCTGCCCTGTCTCCTCCTGGTCCAGGGGCTGTGCAGGACCCAAGGCAGAGTGGGACTGGAGCAGGGAGTGAGTGGCTGTCCTGCATTGCTATCCTGTGGCACTGGAAACACACGGTGGTGAGCTGGTGCTGCTGGAATTCTGCTAAATGAAGGTAATAGCAGTTAGCTTGCTGGGTCTGGCCTGCAAAAATGGGCAGCATGAGATGGCCACAGGGATGGGGTCCTCAGTCCCTTCAGCCTCTCTCCCACCTCTCCCACCAAGCCCCAGCTCTGGGAAGGAGATGGAAAGGCCGTGGTTAGCAATGGATCATGGATGCCTTGGCTTTCCTTAGCCTTTCCTACAGCAATAATGTGCTCTTTCTAGCATGAATCCATGTTCTTCTACTTATGTGGGCCTTACAGAGCTGGTCTGCTCCAAATCACGGAGCTCCTGCTTAAAAACTGTCTACAGATCAGCAGGGCCACATCATCTGTCGTAGTGACCAGTCCTAGCTGGGATGTGTGCCAGGTCATCCCCTTTTCTTGCCAGACCCTTTTTTGAATGCTAACCCCAGTTATGTTTGGGAGAGGCTGGGAACACTGGACATGCAAGGGGTGCCCACCCTGCTCCCAGGACCTAGGGAAGAGCAGTCGCTTGAGAGGGTGCCTGAGCCTGCAGAAAGGGCAAGACTTGTGGAAATCCACTGATGGGAACCCACATACCACTTCTCAGTCCTTACCTGCTTCAGAGAGCACTTTGCAGAGCAGAAACAAAAGGAAATGAGGGTGGACATGGGGAATGTCAGCCTGCAGTCCAAGGCAGCCAGGCTGTACAGCTTTGGGACAGTCAGAGGAGCCCCAAAGGAACCTCTGAACATCCCTCCTGTCCCTTGCCCCAGTGCTGCACTGCATCCTTTCCCCACAGCCTGGTCGAAGCTGTGGCAGCTTCAGAGGCTGAGCTGCGCTTTGGTGCTTTCCAGAGCGAACAGAACAGCACTGAGAGTCTGGGTTTGGGCGTTGTCCAGAACTGGTGACCTTTCAGCTGTTTGCTGGAGGCAGATGTGGACAGTTGCAACCAGCTGTTCCACCGTCGTTTGTCTTCCAGGCTTTCCAAGCTGTGGCATCACAGCCTGTCTGCTCCTCCTTTTGCTCATCCACCTTCCCCACACAGGTGGGGAGGCAGCAGGTCAGGGATGAGCTGTAAGGTGGGAAAAACCCTCTGCAGCTGACGTGGGATGAGGTGGGAGCATGGCAGGATTTGGCTGTGCGACTCCAGTACAAGGCATCACCACGAAGAGCTGGGATCAGAGCCACAGACTGTCACAATCCAACCTCCCAGTTCCTCTGGAGATTCTGGGAAGCCTCAGCCACTCCTAACCCGTGTGTGCTTCAAGTGACTGTCGCTGCAAGCAAAAATCAAGTAGCTGGTGACTGGTTGGGGTTTTGTCATGGGTTGCTACACCTTCATCTTGTCTGCAGGCTTTGGGTGCACGCGACAGCCCCCAGGCAGGTGTGTGCAATGGAGTGGGAATCCAACAGGAGACACACAAACCTCGAGGGTCAGGAGGCTGCAAGAGGCCTGGGTTTCTCCTCCCAGCTGTGCTCAGCTCCTGGTTTTGTCACACTGGAAGCCGATGGTCTGCGCACACATCCTGCCAGGGCTTCCCTGGTGCCTCTTCTCCAGCAGGAACACAGGCCAAGGAGCATGAGTAAGGCTTTAACTATTGACTCCTCAGCACTCCTTCCAGACCACAAACATTCCAGTGAGACTTCACAGCGGGTGAAACAGTAGTATAACGCTTAACAACTGTAGTAGTTTATATGTAATAAAAACTTTTTTTTTTCTTTTAATATAAATAATGTAAGTTACTTAAAGTTAGGAGGGATGGCTGGGACGCCACATTTACTGAGGTTTGCCAACATTTCTTACTCAGGCCCATCTCCTAACTGCTTTTAGTTTCCTGTTTTCTGGTTGCATACAGCTGTGCCAAGCTCGAACTATTGGACTGGAATTCAGCTTGGGTGGTTCCTACTGGAGTTTGTGGACGGATGGCAGGGAGGGGGGGATTTCAGCTCAACCCCTTTTGGCTGTTTTAAAAAAAAATTAACTCAAACACCCCACATTATTCATCTCATATTAAGGAAAAGGCCAGCAAAGCTTTGCTGGAAAGATTCCTCCAAAGATTTGAGCAGTGGCTTGGTGTTGCATATCTTACATGTCTGTATTATACCTTCACTTTGAGAAAGTCAAAATTTGGCCCATGTTAGGTTTTCAGTATTTTTTGAGACCACAGTGTGGTTATGCTCAGGAGAGTGCTGGTGGTTTTGCAAGTAAATTCCTGGAAGATGCTGCATTGGCTTGGCCCTGCTGTCAGTGCATGGGAACACCCAGTGCCCAGGATTGATTTTCTCTCCTGGATTTGGTGAGAAAGAGATTTACAGTCTTTCCCTCTTAATTTGGGGTGGCAGAAGAACAGGCTTGAGGAGACTTGGCCCAAAGGTGTGAACCTGAGGACTGTCCCAGGGCCCTGTTTTGCCCTCCCTTGGGAGGGCTCAGCTGCTTCAGGTGGGATTCTGGGCTACAGGAGGCTGATGTGCTGCTGACCCAGGAAGTCTAGGCTGGCCTTTCTCTTGTCAGGCTAGTGGAGGATGAAGCTGAAGGCCTGCAAGGGCAAGCCCAAGAGAGGGTATGAGCAGATCCCTCTGCAGGGACTCGACACAGACATCTGCTGCCAAGCTGCTCCGTGGGCTCTTTCCAGCTGCTGGAAAGCAGGTGGCACATCTGGACCCTGATCCACCCATCACCTCTAGCAGCACACAGGCTGTGGTGTCCTGTCTTTCTGTCTCAATCAACCCTGTGCAGGTCTGGCCCGTGAGCTCAGGCAGCTGTCTGTAGGGGACACACCATCTGTGGTGACCTGACATGCTCCCCCAACCTGGGGTCACCTCAGGGAGACGCATCACTGTCCATCCCTGCGTTGTGCAAAACACTCTGCAAGAGAAACGTTGCTACATCAATCACTTTGATAGCTCAGATTTGCTTGCGATTAGCACAAAGACCTTGAACCTGGCTGTTGCTTGTTGGTGGGGCTGAGGAGGGTTGTTGGGGGGATCAGTCCATAACTCAGGTGTCTCACTCTATAGATCTGGTGGGTGAAATTCTGTGGGCTCATTGTCAAGTTTCTCCTGAAACCCGCAACCGCAGAGTCCCTTTGCTCCACTTTAGCTGGTCTGAGGGGCTTTGTAAGGAAATACATCAGAAGCCCTGTATAAGGAATTCTCTTGCTCTGCCATATCTGAAAACCCCAGAGAACCAGAGCACGGTGATGAAAAAGCACTTGCAGTGCTCTGCCAAGGAGCCATGGGATGGGTCTGGGGAACAGCCCGATGAGGAGCAGCAGCACGGTGGCAGGAGACCAGCAGGATTCTCCTGTCTGGCCTGGCTCTCACTTTCTCTGATCCCTTGTTGCAGGCAGGGGCCGTGCAGGGATCGGGAGCGCCCGGCTGCGATAGGTGCGGCGTTGCCGTGCGCGCTGTGACAGCGAGGGATGCGCACGGATGCACGTGGAGAAGAGGTAAAACTGCCAGCACTGCCTCCAGGAGGGACCTGCCCCATCTCAGGACTGTGGCATGTGCAGCCCTGGAGGGGTGCTTCCCCCCATGCAGGGCTCTGAGCTTCCCAGCCCATCACACCTCCCAGCTGTGGGGAGCAGGACATGGAGAGCAGGCTACATCTGAGGTCCAGGATTGCCTGGGCTGTGGGATGGGAGCAAAGTCAGGCAGGAATTAGGGTTCCTCTTGGGATCTGTCCTGCTCAGCAGCAGCTCAGCGTGTACCTGTATGGATCTGCCTATTCCCAGGCCACAGAGGGGTGTTTGGGTCTGAATTCCTCCTCTCCCTTGCTCAGGTGCAGAGGAAGCAGTGGCAGGGAGGGGCTGCTGACATCTCCACAGGGTGAGAGGCGCTCTGTAAGAGCAGAGGCAGCTGCTGTTCTGCACCCCTTGTTAACAAGAACAGACCTGGCCGAGCAATTAGTGATTTTACTGCTAATGAGAGCTTCAGCTCAGCAAGTGGGAGCACCCAGAGTCTGTTGCTGAGCCTGGGCACCCTCCTGGCTGCTCAAAGGTGATGGTTTACTGAGAGGGAAACTGAGGCAGGGAAATTGAATGATCTGCTTCAGATGTGAGTTAGGAACCAAGTTAGGGGGAGAAACCAGAGTCCTGTCTGCCTGCTCGCACTGATTAGCCAGGCTTCCTGTGCAGGTGAATCACAGCCACATCACCAAATGGTTTGGGTTGGAAGGGACCTCAGAGATTGTCTTCCAACCCCCTGCCATGGGCAGGGACACCTTCCACTGTCCCAGGTTCCTCCAAGCCCCATCCAACCTGGCCTTGGACACTTCCAGGGATGAGGCAGCCACAATTTCTCTGGGCACCCTGTGCCAGGGCCTCACCACCCTCACAGGGAAGAATTTCTTCCTAATCTCTGATGCAGCCCTGCCCTCTGTCAGTGTGAAGCCATTTGCCCTTGTCCTGTCACTTCATGCCCCTATCAAAGTCCCTCTCCAGCTCTCTTGGGGTCTCTTTAGGTACTGGAATGGGCTCTAAGGTCTCCCTGGAGCTTTCTCTCCTCCAGGCTGAGCAGCCCCATGAAGACAGATAACGTTTTAAAAATATCTGTGAAGACACATATTGCTTAAAACCAAAATCAGCTGTTACAATGGCTCAGCCTGGGTGCCATGCAGAATACTCCTGCTTCCAGAAGAGATCATTTCTGGTGGCACTTGACTGCAGCTGTGGGGGGTTTCTGACAGAGTAAAGCTTGCACAGCACTGTGGGGCTGAGGATGGTGCTTGTAAGACCTTGCAGGCTTTGCATCAATGGGCCTATTTGCCAATAAAGTGGTTTTTTGTCAAAAAACGACTTGTCTCGGTGCAAAACGGTGTCCTTCCCTTGCCCTACAGAGAGAGCATCCCAGCGTATATTCAATCAGGACACTTTTGCCAGAGTTTTAGCTGGCAGCTTGTGACACCCTTCAGCTGTACTCGTGTGCTGGGAAAAGAGAAGTGGTGCTCTGGCAGGCACGATGCTCTGCAGAAACGCTAAGTCAGCAGGGAGAATCACACAGGTTGGCTCAGCACAGCTGCACAGAGCGGTTAGAAAAGAATAAATTACGCTTATTGCCTGTTTCACCTATTTCTCCTGTTTCTGGAGGGCAGGGAATACCAGGGAAGAGCATCCCAGCAGCGAGCCTGGGAAATGCAGCCATGCCACGTTCCTGTCCCCAGCCCTGGGCACTAACAGCCTGCGTGGGACACGTCCCCTGTTCTGAGGCTGTCTGGGGTTATGGGAACAGCAGGAAAGGTGGGTGCCTGGGCCCCAATGACTCAGCACCCCAACAGCACCTTGTTCTCTCGGATCTCTCTGTCCTGAGCAAGGAGCACTGGGCCTTCAACCACACCAAACCCCAGAACGGTCCTTCCTTGCTTTTACGCTGATGATGTGAGGTGGGGTAGGGGCTTCAACCTGCCTTTCTGACAGCCCTTCCCGACGCCCACGGTGCGGTTTCTTTTCCTTCCTAGGTGGTACCGAGCCTGAGCTGAGCGCGGGGAAGGGATCCCGTGAGCGCTGGGACGACGAGCGGAACATGAGCGAGACCAGCCCCTTGCCACGGTCCGCCGCAGACGAGTGCGAGCCGCATTCCCCGGGCTCGCAGCCGTCCCCGCTGGCCCGCAGCGATGGGGACGAGCCGCCGAGCCAGCCTGCCGAGCCTGCCAGCGGGAGAGCCAGCCCCCGGCACGATGCTCAGCCCTCCCGGGCGGAGGGGGAGCAGCGGGACGAACATCTGGAAGCGGTGACAGAGGCAGGCGAGAGGCTCGGCGGGCAGGGACAAGGGGCAGGCGCTGCCAGCGAGGGCGGCCGTGCGGACGGGGCAGTGCTGGCCAACGGGGTGGACGCTGCGCTGGCCGCGGGGCGGGAGCGGCCGCCGCAGGACGGGGACACACCCGGCCCGAGCAGCCCCGAGCTGGGGGACAGGGGCTCCCCCAGCCCGGAGATACCGAGCGGGGCGCTCAGCAAGGAACGGTGGCACAGCGTCCTGGGCTCCTCAGAAGCTCTGAGCGCTGACGAGGCGGAGGAGCAGTTCGGGTGAGTGCAAAGCCGCCCCGTGAGGTCGGCTCGGTCGTGGTTTGTGCGCGTTGTTTTCAAGGCTCCTCGGTTCGAGTTTTTCTGCTCCGTGTGTAGCTCATCAGTTTAAGGAGCTGCAGCTGCTCGCATGGCTGACTGTGGCTTTCCACTCCTGCTTCTCTTTGGGCTTCTTGTACATTTTTTCCCTGTTTGTAACTTTTTACTCTTTTTTCTCTCTGGGCTTTTCACAGAGTTTTTTTCCTGTTACGAGTACAGAAAGCTGTAATTAGAGCCAGTGTCTGCCCACAGAGTCACTAAAGTGCAGGGGAAGCTTTTGGGACCTCGAGAGGCGCTGGTTGTGCTCGCTTTGGGGGTGTCCCACTTGCAAGTTGGAGATTCAACTGCAGCACTTATGGCAGAGTTCCCTGGGATAACTTAGGGCAAATACAGCAGCCTGGGGATGCTGGAGAGCCGGGCTTGTCTGAGAGGCTGGCATGCCCTGCAAGCCCCTGGCAGCATGGCTAGCTCTGGCAGCCCCTGGGCTAGCAGGTGGCAGCTGTTGTATCTGAGAGCAGGCAAGGCACGGAGCTTTGCTCTCCACCACACCTGTGGCAGGTGTTAGCAGTGCCTGGGTGACGCAGGGACAGCAGTGTGAGACAAAAAATACAAGTGTCATCCAATTCTCAAGTGCCCGAGACAAACCTGCACGTGTGCAATGCCCCTCGGTGCCTGAGTCCTCTCTGCTGGCAGCCTGGCTCTCAGGAAAACTCTACAGGCTGGGGGACACTCACACTGGTGCTGATTTTATGCCTCTGCAGGTTTCTAGACCCCTGTGGGACTCTGCAGGCTGGGGGCTTAGGGGGAATGACGGGTCACTGGGATGAGGTGAGGTGCTTCCCGTGCCATTCCTGTGGGAGTGGTATGGATGCTTCCGTTTGCCACCAGAAATCAGCCAGGGTTCTGTGTTGTAGCCACCCGGGGTTGACACCTCCTGTGAATTTTACAGCCCTGCCTGTGCGCCTACCCGGGGCAGGAGAGATGCTGCAAGCAGGAGGGGCTGGAGGAGAGCAGCAGGGGTTGTCCCAGAGGAGTGTGGCCTTCTGAAGAGGAGCTGTGAAGGGACAGGATGGCCGAGGTGGCCTGGGGATCACCTCCTAGCTCCAGCCCCGTGCAGGCTCCGTGCTGAGCTGTGCGTTCCGAGCACTGTCTGGAGCGTGGGCAGCAGAGCTGGGGAGCCACGCAGGCTGTGGGCTGACAGCAGGCATCCCTCCTGCTTTGTTTCAGTGCTGATGAACAGGCTTGTCTATAAAAAGCTGGTGGTTTGTTTCACTCGAGAACCCCAGCAAGAGGCAGCAGCACTGCTTCAAAAAGCACAAGTGAAGGTGTTGCAGAGGAAGTGTCCAGGGCAGGCTGCTGCCATTCAGAGAGCTTGGGGAGCCTGTCCCTGGGCAGGTCCCACGAGCCCCATGAGCTATGCAGTCGGGCCTTGGATAGCTGCAAGTCTCTCAGGTTTCAGGGGAATTATATTTGCTTGGTAGGTGGCTCCCTGGCAGAGGCTGCAAGTTCAAGAGGAAGCTAAGGGTGGTCAGAGAATGCTGCTGCTGCAATCACTGGAAGTGCAATTATTTTAAGGTACTAGGGCATGGATTGGTAGAAGTGGCAGGCTGAGGATTTGGAGATGATGCAACCTGACTGAGGTCTGCATGCAGAGTCCGTGATCTTGTGCTCTAAACATATTCACTTGGATAGCAAATGAGTCTTTTGGGAGGCTGAATGCACAAGGGACGAGTCACACGCTATATTCAAAGCAGAAGGGCAGCTGGAAAACTTCTGGGACACAGCTGAAGTCTGGGAAACCACTTAGTGCCTGCAGATCGGGTTAGCTCGCCGTGCTCGAGCTCATCAGTGCTTTGACCACCTATCCTTAGGGTAAATTGTGGGGACGTGTGGCTGGGCCAAGCACAGTGTGGAGCTGCTCTGCCCTGAGCGCATGGACTGTCCATCTCCTGGGTCAGTGTGGGTCAGGAAGAACTGACAGATGGACCGAGGCACCAGGAAGTCCCTGTCATCCTGCATCACCTCTGAGTTTCCCCAGTTTTTATTTTACTCCCCTTTGGGGAATTGTTTCTGTAACGACCCATTCTGGAGATAGGAGAACCCAATCTGATGTTTTACTAATGAGCAGTCAACTGTTCGTTCCTGATGACAAATTATTTGTCATCACCTGCATGTTGCCGCTTGTATGATGCATTTTCTCCCTGAATTTTAAAGTACTTTACAAGAAGGTGTTGAGTCTTGCTCTTCCCACTGGAACAGAGAATTAAAGGGGGAAGTCATCCAAGGTCATCACTCCATGGTAGAGCTGGAGAAAGAATCCATGATTGTCCTCCTGAAGGTAGGTTAGTGCATCTATGCAGGAAATGGTTGGTTAAAAAAAAAATCAGGGAAATAGAGCCAAAGATTTAGCGTTTGTGTTGCATTTTGCATTAACTGAATCCCTTTTTCCCCTTTCTGGTTTATTCCATGGCATCCCTTGTTTGTCAAAGCCCCATTTTCCTTTCATTGTGGCTGTGTTGCCCTAGAGGGCTTTCAGCTTCTCAGAAGCCCCCAGCATTGGCCCTGCTGATCTCAGGGAGGCCACAGCTCTGCAGTCCAGCTGTGAGATCCGCCAGGGAATGATACTCTCTACTTTCAGCCCCATGAACTCATGGAAAAAGAGCAAAAATTTTAACAGAGAAATTCCCACCTTTTGCTTGTAGACACACTCAGCACCTGCAGTTTTGGGACTGCAGCTTTTGCCCACACATTTCCTCCCGTGGCAACATATAGCTGTCAAAAAACTCACATTCCATCAAATAAAGTTTCAGAGAAACTTTGCAGAAAGACTGCAGTGCAGAGGCAAGAAAGTTCTGGTTTCCATCATGTCCTTCTCTGGCAGGATCCTCACTCCACCAGCACAGCAAACTTGTGATGGCAAGTTGAACGTGAGTCAGCAGTGCCCTGGAAGCTGGGAGGGACAACCATGTGCTGGGGGGCATCGGGCCCAGCATTGCCAGCTGGGCCAGGAGGGGGATTGTCCCTCTCTGCTCTGGGCTGGGCTGGCCTCACCTCGAGCCCTGGGGCAGCTCTGGGCACCACAAGAGGAGAGAGATCTGAAGCTGTTGGGGAGGGTCCAGAGGAGGGATGGTGAAGGTTGTGGAGGGGCCACACAAAGAGCAGCTGAGGGCACTTGGCCTGTCCAGCTGGAGCACAGGACACTGAGATCAAACCTCCCCAGGGGCTGCAGCTCTTCCCAAGGGGCAGCTCCGATATCTGCTCCCTGTGACCAGGGGCAGGACCCAGGGAATGGCTGGAGCTGTGTCAAGGGGATTTAGGTGGGTTATCAGGAAAAGTTTCTTCCTCAGAGGGTGCTGGGGCACTGAACAGGCTCCTCAGGGAATGGGCACGGCCCCAGGGCTGCCAGAGCTCCAGGAGTGTTTGGACAGTGCTCTCAGGGACAGGGTGGGATTGTTGGGGTGTCTGTGCAGGGCCAGGAGCTGTGCTCAGTGATCCTTGTGAGTCCCTTCCAGCTCAGGATATTCTGTGACTCTGTGGTTCTGGGATGAGTTGGGCTTCACTACAGCTCATTAACCAGCGAGAAGTGAAATGCAAACAACCCAGTGCGTGCAGCTCCGGAGTGGCTCAGCTGCAGCAGGAGCACAGCTCCGTGTGCCCCGCTGTGAACAATAATCCAGCATTCCAGAGACGGCTGCAGGAGCAACACGGGCAATTATATACCCTGTTCCTGCAATACATTTACACAACTTTGTGATTACAATACAAATTAATATATGGCTCCTTATTCCAGCAAAGCAATTGCCTTCCCTGCTGTGTAATGAACAGGTGACACTTCCGCCAGGGGAGGCAATGTCAGGTTCATTCACGTGAGCAAGGTCTTTCCCTGTCTCCTACCTTAGCCTGGCTTTGCTTTGTGGGATGCAGGCGGTGCTCCTGGGCTGGTGTAAGCTGTACAAAGCCTCTCTGTCCTCTCTTCTCTGGGTGCAAGGAGAAATGTGATGTGCCTGACGTGTTAGTGCCCACTGAGAGGGACTTTTCACAAGGGCAGGTAGTGACAGGGCAAGGGGGAATGGCCTTAAACCGAAGGAGGGCAGGGATATATTAGATATTTTAAGGAAATTCTTCCCTGTGAGAGTGATAAGACGCTGGCACAGGGTTGCCCAGAGAGGCTCCCCCATCCCTGGAAGTGTCCAAGGCCAGGCTGGCCAGGGCTTGGAGCAGCCTGGGATAGTGCTCACAGCAGAGGGTGGAACGAGACGAGCTTTACCTGTTAATCCAAACCATTCCGTGCTTCCGTGACCCATCCAGGACCAGTGCTCCTGCCTGCTCTCTGCAGTCTGTCCCACACTGTCTTTGCTGGGGCATTTGTAGGGACACAGACCTTCTCCCTTTGCTGTCTGCTGAGTTTGGCCTCAGGGGACAAGTGAAGGGCTGGAATACACAAGGTCTGTGGTGTGAGCAGTTAATAGAAATGATTCTGTACAGGGTATTGAAAGAGCAAGGCTGTTTGCCTTGGGATTGTGGCGATGTGGGATCTGTTAAGTAATAACCAGGAGGTTATTCTGGCCTTGGATCCAGTAGCAGGTGTCACATGCAAAAGTCTCCAGAGGTCTGGCTTTTTACTGGGACGTGACCAAATTGAGGGCTGGCTGGGCCTCTGGGATTGCTCACCACAAAACTGTTTTTTTCAGCTCTAGAATCTTGTAGCAAAACTGGGAACCAAGCAGGTTATACCACACAAAGATCCCAGGGCCTGTAATCCCAGCAGCCATTTCTGCCTCTTCTCTTGCCTCCCAGCTCCAAGTGGAACAGGCCAAGAGTTGCCTTGACAGTATTTTCTGCATTTCTCCTTTTGGCCCAGGTTTGCTTCTGGAGATGCCAAGCTGAGCTGCAGTGATGACGACAGGGAGCATTTCCAATTCAAAGACATCAGGGATGGCTTCAGCTCGACCTTCGAGAAGATCGTTGAGTCTGACCTTATGAAGGGGACCTACTACAGCAGCCTGGACTCTTTGGACGTGCTCTCCCTCACAGACGAGACAGACAGCTGTGTCAGTTTCGAGGCCCCACTCACCCCACTGATCCAGCAAAGGGCCAAGGAAAGCCCCGAGCTCTTGGAGCAGAAACTGGCAGCCCAGCAGCGAGAAGCCCTCCACCACATGGCTGCTGATAAGCAAGAGCAGGCGGCAGCCAAGCCAGCGGAGGGGGATTTTGGGAGCCCTCTCAGACACTCAATTACCAGCAGCAGGTCAGAGAACGTGCTGAGCCGGCTGTCCTTGAAGAGTATCCCAAATGGGTTCCACGTGGAAGGGTCAGAGGAAGACGCCACCAAGATCATTAACTCCATCAGGTAAGGCAGGGAGTTTCTGGGGCAGGGGCTCCTTTTCTTACAGGATCCCAGCCCAGGAGCAAGGCTCAGTGGACATGATTGAGGTGGAACTGCTCTTTCCCCCCTTGTGCTTCCTCTCAAGTGCTGTCGTGGCAGAAAGGCCAAACACCAGCAGGAAAACTTTCATAGGTTGGGGATGGTCAGGTGCCCTCCCAAATGTCCCTGAAGTGCAGGGAAACCTCAAGGTTTCACTTAGGCCAGGGTACCCCTACAGAAGCCTCCCCAGAGGTTCTTCTGCAGGCAGTGAGGAGATCAGCAGACTTCATCCTCTGGACCAGCTCCGACCCAAACCATCACCCCTGGGAGGCAGCAGCTCATCCATAGGGCACTTCCCTGCATGAGGAAGCTGGGTGATGAGCAGCCAGGTCAGGGGAGAGCTGGAGCGAGGTCGCATGTCCAGCTATCAGGCCAGCAGTGATCACACTGCTCAAAAACGCATGAATTGGTGCTGTAAGTGGCCTTGGGCAGGAAAATAAAGAGCTGTATCTGCACCTACGTGGTGCCAGCGGGGCTGCTCAGTTTTGTCTGTGGGCACACAGCAGGCAGCTACGGGGGGAGCAGCTCACCAGTAAAAGCAGGTCTGGTGCCAGTCCCAGTGACATGATTTGTACAAGTGCAGTTTCTCATCCTCAGCAAATAACCCGAACCGAAAAGCACAGCATCTATCCCTAAGATTTCCTAGATGTCCATGGCTTGGAAAGAGCTTGGTATCCCCAGCGGGGAGAGAGGAAGCTTAGAAGGTGTTGAGGCTGCTTACTTTGAAAATACATCCTCATTTCTCAGGGGGAAGCCGCCCTCTCTCTGACCTTTTCTACCAATTTGGAATTACACTGCACTGTTTCATTCGAGCTGAAACGAAGGAGGGTTTGTCCAACGTCCAGTTCACAGCCATATTGCGGCTTTTTTCGTGTGTTTTTTTGTGAGGGCAAGGAGAAGTCGAAACGTGGCGTTTTTCTGAGGGTTTCCCCAAGTCACGCTGCGGCTCCTTGAGCGTTTCTTGTCTCTGCACAGCGACGCCAGCCTGAAGGACACCCTGTCAGACTCCGACTCGGACATGGGCAGCACGGAGCAGCTGGACCAGGGCAGCACGGACACGCTGGCCAACGGCTGCAGGGCGGACAGCGAGGCTGCCAAGAGGTTGGCCAAGCGCCTCTACAACCTGGAGGGCTTCAAGCGCTGCGACGTGGCCCGACAGCTCGGGAAGAAGTACGTGGGAGCCAGCCCTGTGAGGGGGTGACAGAAACACGGGGCTGGGGAGCGCCGGTCGTGCTGGGAGGGAAGGAAAAGGCAGGAAGGGCCAAGCCTGTGTGCTGGATGGAGTCAGGGCTGCAGGAGATCCTTCCAGTTGAAACTGGAAGCCCAATGCCCTTAAAATACAGATCTTACCAGCTGCCTGCAGTATTGGGCATTAAGTGTCACAAGCTGCTGCCCACAAGAGCTTCCTGCCTTCGGGAAGAGCCCAGAAAGACTAAAGCCATCCCCGGGGTGAAGGGTTTGGGAGCCAGACCTGCCTCTGCATCGGACTCCCTGCCACTCCCCAGGTTTTCCATGTCTGCACCCCAAAATGTTCTTGCTGCAGAGCCTCCCAGGGGTGTACGAGGGCAGGAAGGGTTTGCTGGAGAGCCAGGGACACACAGGAGGTCCGGGCTCTTCAGCTGGTAGATTTGCCTGGGAAAGGCAGAAGGGAAATCAAAAAATATTCAAAAGTGGGAGAGTTACAGAGATTTCTAAGAGACAGAGTAACAGTAACGAGTGTAGCAGTAACAGATTATTTTAGGATGCCAGTGGGTGTGAAGGCACCAATCCCCATCATCCTTCGCCTGGATCAGATATAACCTGTGTTGCTGGGATTTATTTTTTTTTATGCCCTTGAAATGTCTCCCCCCTGCCCAGATCAGCAGAACACACCTGTCCCTCAGCAAACACCCACACTTTCTGTGCCAAGGCTCGTCTGTGATTCCCAGCTTAGTCCTGGGACAGAGGGAGCCCAGGAATTGTCTCCTAGAGAGACCCTTTGCATCACCTGGCAACATCCTCATTCTCCCCCTTTGCTGAGGTTCTTGTAGCACGTGCATTGCTGGCTGCTGTTGCCTCAGGTGTGTAACATCCTTCTCCTTTCTTTCAAATTTGCCATGACAGCTCTCTAAGGGGGGGGAAGTTTCAAGCACTGGGTTTCTGAATCTGTCCCTTTGCTATTTCCTGCAGTCCTCACTCATACCTGCAGCTCTCACACCTTGGGAGGCTGTTTGGTGACCCACATCTGGGAATTCACACAGCCTTTGGAATAAAAGTTTTGTTTTGATCAGCTGAGTTTTGACATCTGAACCATTTCCTGACATAAGACCTAAATAGAGCTGCAGACTCTTGGATTACGCAGGTGGATTTGCAGAGCAGGAAAGGGAATAGGGTGAAAATAGGTATTTATAGGTGTTAATTTAGGTATCAAGTCAGTCTTGCTCACTTAAGACAATGTAAAACCAACCTATAGTGTTGAGGGCAGACTAAGTTTAAGTGAGCTTTCAGGCCAGCTCCGTGTAGGAGGGCTGTACAAAAAATGAAATCTCATTTTAAAGCTATTTAGCTCATTTTACCACTTCTTTTTTTCTTTGTGATAATTGACAATTTTAAAAAAAGAAAAAAAAGTAAACCAAGGCCAAAACCATTCATCATTGTCAAACAGGCAGAAAAGGCTTGATAAACAAGGAAATGCAGGTTGGATATCTCCCCACGTTTTGTTTCCATCTGCCTCAACTCTGAAATTAACCTAAAATCCAGAAATTACTGTTGTCCCTCTGAAGGGCAAATGTTTGGGCAGCTGAACTCTCCGTGGAAGACTCTTGTTCCTGCACTGTCTCAGCTCCATCAGTGCCCACAGCCCCATCTTGTGCAGGGTGGAGGTTGAACTGTCCCAGGCTGTGCAGGTGGCTCTGCCAGGCTCGTCCTTGTAGGGTTTTCCAGAGCTGTGCTCACCAAATCCCTGCCTCAGCAGCCCAGCACAGTTCCAGCATCGCAGTGCCCTGGGATCTGGGCTCTGCCAGGGTCCCAGCCGTGGGCACACGGCCTGTTTTATCCCCCAGAGATGAGCTTTTACTCACACAAGCTTCTTATGGATCTGAAGTGACCCGGGTGATGCAAAAAGGAGCCTGGACCATACAGGTTAAGCTCTGCAGGGCAGTGGGTTTCAGGCTGCAAAACAACATGAATCTGTCCATGTCCAGCCACATGGGAATGGACTGGGAGGAAAGGCTAGGACTCCTGTGTCCCCCTGGGGTGGCTTGTGACCCAGCAGGTCAGTCAGAGCTCTTGGTGCCTGGACCCTCCCAAAGCAGGCAGAGGGAGGGAGCGTCAAAGCGGGGTGTAAGGTGAGAGGAGGTCTGTAGAAGCTGAAAGGGCACCAGCCAGAGGATGTCAGGCATGTCCCCACAGGAAATGCCTTGCAGGGCCACGAGCCAGAGCATGGCAGGAATGTCCCCATGGGAAATGCCTTGCTCTTCTTGTAGGAATGTCTCTGTCGTCATGGTGGAAGTGTCACCCGTGCCTGCAGGAAGGGCTGGCAGTGGCACAAAGATAGAGGAGGATAATCCCTGACTGAGGAAACCAGAGCAGACATGAAAGCCCGTCTTAGGGTGAGACATGGCCTTGTCCTGGCCACTGTGGTTATCCCATGGCCTGGGGCATGTTAACTGCCTCTGGAGCTCAGGGCGAGGAGTCCCATCTATGTCACTGAGCCCCTGGAGACACAGGAGTTTGCTGTTTCCGGGGGTCTGGCTGCCTGCTGGTGTCCTGTGACACTGCCCAGTTCCCTTGGCAGAGCCAGCAGCCCCTGCCTGGAGCCCCCTGAGCTCCTCTGCTCCCGCCTCCAGCAGCACCCATCCGCCACGGCAGCAGGGTGCTCTGGTGAGAGGGTGGGATGGGAGCCTGCGTGGGTGAGAGCGGGAGTGTCGCAGTGGGAGGAGGGGACACGTCCAGCAGTGGGTGTCACAATGACAGACACGGCCCGGGGAGGAAGGAGAGAACTGAACTCAGGAGTAACTAGAGAGAAAAGCCGGTATTTATTTAGATACAGAAGGGTTTTATACTCTATGTTATAGAAAGCCATTGGATCTTAGCTGACCCCCCACCAGGGCTATTGGCTAGATCCTAAAAACACACATTTCCTAAACAGACCTTCAGTCCTACAATAACAAAGTGCAAAAACACCTCACAGGTGCAAGATAGAAGAATTATTTACAAAAGCTCTCTAGCTGTTTTGCAGCTAGCTCCGTGAGAAAGTGAGAATGCTCACGGACACAGGCAGACACTGAAAAATCTCTCTGCCACCAAGCTTTCAGCATCCACAGGTGGGAGAGAACCAGGTGCTGGAGGAGCACAGGACATCCTTATGGCCTCCTCCTCCTCCTCTTCCTCCTGGCTGGTTTGGGAGGAGGCTCTGCCTGGCCAGCAGCACAACAGAGGGGTGCAGCAGGGCAGGTATCTCTCATTCTCGGATTCCTGGGGCTGGCTGTGGGCACATCAGGGAGGTCTTCCAGCAGCATCCCAGGCCTGGAACAAGCCTCCCTGGGTCTGGGATCATGTCTGCAGTGTCTTGCTGGGATTGGCCTGGCCAAGAGGCAGCATTCTGCTGTTCCTCTTGGGGACAGCGTCTTCTTCCCTGACAAAGGGGCTGACCACTCCCTCTTTAATTACAGTAACGAATTTAGCAAGTTGGTAGCAGAGGAGTATCTCAGCTTCTTTGACTTCACTGGCCTGACTCTTGACAAAGCACTCAGGTGAGCTCTGGGATGGACAGAGTGGTGGGGTTTTGGGGTTTCCTCCAGGCTTCCCAGCACTGTGGGAACCATCCATGTGATAGGAGCAGGGACTGGGGGGAGATCCAGGCTGTCATTCAATCCTCAGTGTCACGTTTGGCACAAGGTGCTGCCACCAAAAGTGGGCTTCAACAGGAGGGCCCACAGCCTGCTTCCCGAGGGTGGAGAGCAGCTTTCCCAGGAATCCTGTGTCATGCAGAACCAGAGCAGGTGGGAGCAACTTCTTCCCTTGGGATGGGCAGCCCATCCTGGTGCCATCACGCCGGAGGAGGGTCAGATCCCAGCTGGCAGCACATTTCCCATAGATCCCTTTGCATCCCCATAGATCCAGAGATCCCTTTGCATCCCCTCAGCAGGGACACAGGGCTGTGGGGCTGGGGGGAGGATAAATGACCCCTTTCCATCTCCCTCCAGCAGCACATCTCTAAGTATCCCTTTCTCTTCGCAGGACGTTCTTGAAAGCGTTCCCGCTGATGGGAGAGACGCAGGAGCGGGAGCGGGTGCTGATCCACTTCTCCCGGCGCTACTGCCAGTGCAACCCCGAAGAGAGCACCTCCGAAGGTACTGCTTCCTTTCCTCTGGCTCCTGGCACTCACAGGGCACCTGTGCATAGAGCTGGAGTGCAAACACAGCCACCCACGGCCAGGCAGACACAGTGCAGCTTCTCCCTTTTCTGGGAATCCTGCCCTTATCGTTATCCCTGCCCTGATCATTATCCCTGTATCCTGGTTTGAAAAGACAGGAGCCTGCTAAGGAAGGCAGGAGCCTCCCTTGGAAGAGAAAATGCACCCCCCTTCCCTCCGAATTAATATAATTCTGAAATTAAGGAGCTTTTAGGCAATGATATGAGAAAAAAGAATAACAGTTCTTTATTAATATAAACAACAACGGTACCCACTGACAGAGTCAGAATACAACCTGACACCCTGTTCAGGGTGGTGGCAGCCGTCCAGATGAAATGGTTCTCTGAAGTGCTGATCGGGTAGAAAGAAAGGTCCTGATGGTCCAGTGAAGGCTCTTGTCCTCTGGAGATCCAGTAGGCAGGAGCCACTGTACAGTCCCAGAGTCCAGCTTATATCCAGGTGGGAATGCTTGGCTCCTCTCCCCTGGGTGGAGCCTCTTACCATGGGATGAGATGACTCATGAGTCATGTGGTGGGTTCTTAATGGCCCATTAGCAGAGACAATGGGCCCCTGGATAGCAGGAGATAACAAACAGTGCCCCACCTGCTTTTAACGGCTGTGGAGGTGGTAATAGAATAAACCTATTTTTAACCTAGGACACCCTGCCCTGGGAGGGACTGGGGATGCTGAGTGCTGACAGACCCTCTCCAAAGAGAGCCAGACAAGGATCTCCACGTGCCAGCTCACAGCACTGAGGTGCAAACAGGTTCTGGCACATGGACTGGTCCTTGAAGCGCCTCACAAAAGGGCTGAGAGCACCAGGGAGGAGGCAGAGACTGCAATATTACTTTCACAAGCAGCTGCTTTGGGTTTAGAAGTGGGAAGTTTGGTCTTTTAAAGGAAAACTGCTTTGAAGCCAATTTCCTGGTGGTTGTTTTAGGAAAAGGTAAAGTTTGAGGGAAAAGAGGATGTCTTTGGGGGTTTTTTTTGGTGTTGGTTGTTTTGTTTTTATTTTTTAAATCCTACACAGCTGAAGGGAGCAGGTATTCTTTAAGGTCCCCAGACATGGGAACTGGCCTTGGTTTTGCAATAGCTGGGCTGCCAAGACAACAAACACCAGGACTGCATGAGAAGGGGAATAATCAGCCACGGCTGTGTGACTGTTGTGTGTTTCAGATGGGATTCATACCCTCACCTGTGCCCTGATGCTGCTGAACACAGACCTCCATGGCCATGTAAGTAGCCCTTGGAGGAGCATCCATCCTTTATTCCTTCCCAGGTCAGAGCTCCGTTCCCTTACGCTGGGTGTGTTGCTGGACAATTGAGACAGGTTGGCAGAGAGTTCTCTGACCTGCTCCGGGTGGAATTTTGGGTGCCAGACCTGGGGACAGTCCACTCACACAAGTGTCACTGCACACTCAAGGTCTTGCCTGCCCAGTCCCTGTGGGGCTGCTCCTTCCTGTGGTGCAGACACCTGTTCCCCAAAACTGCTGCAAGGGGGTCAGTGGGTTCACACAGGTCTAGATTTGATCTTTCCTTCCCAAAAGCATGAAGTGAGTTCCAGCTGTTGCTTTTACCCCAAAAGGTAACAGGCAGCCACTGGAGAGTTTCATAGCAGAGAGGAATCTGGACAAAGAGCAGAGAGAGCAGAGCTCAGTGCCCAGAAGAGTGGCTGGAAAATGGCAGAAGCTGTGAGAAGATCTCTCACCACCTTTTAGAGCTCCCAGTAACCTGTCTCTGCCCACAGTGGGAGAGTGGTGGGATCAGTCTCATAGAGAATTCATCCTACAGCCAAAACTGTTGGAGCCAAGGAATTATTTCCATCAAATCATTTCCTGCAGCAGCAAAAGTAGCATTGTGGCAAAAGGCAAACTATGTGACTTCAATCCAAAATAATCTTATTTTGTCTAGTTTTTTTAAGTAAAAAAAAAAAAAAAATCCAAAATATGCCTGTGGGAAGATAGACATAATTGAAGAGACAAAGAACCCAACCTAAACCTCAAAAACCTTACCATTTCTATTCTTCATTGACGAGCTGGCTCAGAGGCCTGGTAAGAATAAATGTTCTCATGATATCTAGGCACAGAAAAAACAGCTTTCTTTTGACCAGGTGTGCAAATGCCTGAGCTTTTCTTTGAAAAATCTTCTCTTTATTTTTCTGCATGTGTAACATTAATTTCTTCTTCTCCTTTTCCTCCTTTTTTTTTTATTTTTTTATTTTTTTTTATTTCCTTCTGCTCCTGGAACCTCTCTTTCTGCTCTTTAACCCTTTACCAGGTGGTAAGTGCAGTCCTTCTAGTGTTTTGCTTTAGAGCACTGGCATTTGACTTGTTTTGATTGTGTTAAAAACAGTAAGGAATTTTGTTTGTCTGGAATCCTAAGTGATTGTGCAGTGTTCTTCCGTACTTAGCAAGCCATTAGCAGCTGATACCATCACATGAAACCGCTCCTGGTGTAAAGAAACCTCCATGAACCGTGCTGTACCTGGGAATGCGTGACTTGATCCCCCACCCCTCCTTGTTAGAGATGCTGCCATGACATTCCATGTCACTTTTGATTTTATTTCCCCTTTTAATGTCGTGTGTGTGTTGCAGTGTTTCACTGTGCATTGCCGGAGGGGGAAATGCCTTCGGTGAGGAGAGGGGGGTGGAAGTGTGTCTGTAAAGGGGCAGTTCCTCACAGCAGTGCCTCTGGCATGGTCTGGTTCACCCTTCCATCGAAAGTGTCACCTGACGCTGAGGTTTAAAAGAGGAGATTTGCACCTGGCCTTAGCACTGTTGGTTTTCTACTGAGGTGCGCTCCAAACCACCCAGAAAACTTTAAAATGAGACATTCCCCATTCATGGAAGCACCAGGAGCTGGTGTTAAAAGCCAGCGGTCACCAACAAACATTCCAAGTACAGCAAGCGTTCCAAGACTATACTTGTAGGATAATCCAAGTTGTTGCAACTTCCTGCCTTGCTCTGCTGATGCTGTTTGTGCTCCAGGAGATCTCATGGCAAAGTGAGAACTGCCCTGCTCCATCTCTGCCCCGGGGAGACAAAGCTTAGGGCTGGCTCCTTTCCCACTGTCACTGTTATCCCTCCTGGCCGTGGCAGATCAACACCTTTGCATCACCAGCACTCGTGGGTGCGTTTTGGTCCTTTAGGAAAGGCCCCCTTCTGGAGTAATAACGGGATTTGTTCAGAAAGCAGAGCACAGAACGAAGCTTGAAATGGGATCCTAGGCAGGTCTTAACTCCCTTTGTCCATCCCTATTAGTCTTACAAACGCTGCAGTGGTGTCCTTAAGCCGAGCTCAGGGTTCAGTGTCAGCGGCAGTGCTGTGTTAGCAGCACTGGGAGGGCTGGAGAGCTCCGAGGTGTGAGCAGCCCCTGGCATCACCTGCAGAGTGACGCCCACAGCAGGTTTGTGTGGCCCAGGGCTCACTGGTACCCAGAATTTGCAGCTTGTTTCCCTGCAGGGGCGTGATTTTATTCCTGCAGCCTAGAACGTATCCACGACCAGATCAATTACTCAGCAGTGAGCTGCTTTTCCACAGTGTGGCTGCTGCCCCAGGTGAGCTCAAAGGTCTCTTGCACCAGAGAATGAGACAGATCACACAACAAAAAGGAGGGCATCCCTTGGGATGAATGTGAGTCCCAGACATATATATGAAAAACCCCAAAAAGGGCCTGTGAGACTGGCAACTTGTGTTATCTCACTGTGTCCACTCACTTCCGAAAATGCCTTGGCCTCTGCGTTCAGTGCTGAATCACTCTTCGGGCACGAAGGCCAGTGCTGTGCACTCTGCTGCCTCAGGGCAGGGCTAGCACCTTCTCTGTGCAAAGCAATTCCATGCCTCAAGGTCCCAGGCAACACCTGCCTCACACCCAAACTCCCTTCCTTCTGGAGGCTCCCTGCCCTCCTTCCTTTCTCCACCCACACTCTGTTGTGCTGCTGGATTTTTCCTTTCTCTTTCGTGGCTGAAATTCGCTGGCCAGCAAGCACACAGATGTCTCTTCTCTCTGCTGGAATCCCAGCATGTCTGCTCGTTTCCTGAGCTCTTCTGCAGCCCGTGTACCCACTGAACACTGGCTGGCAGCTCTGGCTAGTGGGGCTCCCCAGAAGAAAGCCACGAGGGCTGAGCTGTGTTGTGCCACACCACGTCCCCAGGCACTGCAGATTTGTAACAGTGCTTTACTCCTCTTTTTCTTCATCTCTCAAGGGAGCCAGCTCATCTGGAGCTGGCACCAGCAGGAGGTGTAATTAAGAGTATCAGAGCTGCTCAAAGGCAGAGCTTGGCTCCCTGTGCAGCCTGAGAGTGTTTGCACACACAGAAGGCAGGGGGGTTTGGAGGGGGGCATGCTGAGCTAATCCCAAGGCCTCACTTCTTCCTGACGCTTTCATCCGGGGAGAAGCCCCCAGGTCATCTGCAGTGCACGTTTGTGGGCAGAGGTTTTTGTGGTGTCATCTCTTTCAGGAGGTCACTTCCTTGCACAGGGGACACGTCTCACCCTGCAGGGCATCTCCTGTGTCATCTGCTGCAGCCTCATCCCCTGCCAGACGCACTGAGGCCCTTCCTCTTCCTCACTGAGCCCTGAGCAGGGCTCTGACTGCTGTTCTGGGCCTCCTGGATGGCCACCCTGCCCATACCTTGATGTGAAGCCCCACAATGTCAGGAAAAAAACAAAAAGCTGTTGGGATCCTCAGGATCACCAGAGGCAGCTCCTGCTCTCCTCACTGTCTCCACTGCCCACTCCAAGCGATGTCACCGGGGCCTGTCCCACACACTGAGGGTGTGAAGAATATGATATAACATGGCTCTGGAGACACCCATCTTTCCTTTGTGGCATCAAACTCATTTTTCTAAACCCTATAATGGCCACTGACTCCTCCACACCTCTGCTCCATCCCTTTGGAGAGGCAGGATTGCAGGGGAGGCTTGGGAAAAGGCCGCCTGCCTCGACCCTTGCAGGCTGAGGAAGTGAAGGGTAAAAGGTTTGGGAAGACAGGTGCCACAGATGATGAAGCTGTGATATCAGGGATGCCAGGTGGCCTGGAAGCATCAGTACCAAATACTGTTGCCATTAGCTGGTGGTGAGTGTGTTCCAGGCTGTGAGATTCTCCCACTGTATGTGCGTTGCCCTCTCCGCTGTACCAGTAGCTGGACCATTTCTTTTTGCAATGCAAATCAAAAATAACAGCTTCCATCAAGGACCAGCATTCCCCTGCCCAATGCTGGCTGTTCCAGGTGCTGGCACTGCAAGCTCACACAATTTCACTCACAGCAGGCTTGGAGCCCCATCCAAACATTGCCGTTTCACCAGGCTGAGTGATTGTCTTGAATTTTGAGACACAGAGCCTGTGCCCAGGACCACTCCTGCAAGAGCTGGAGAGGCTATTTTCAGGTGTCTTATTTCCACCATTAAAAAAGAGGTCATTTGAAAGATTTGGATGCTGGCATGAGCAAATAAAGCAGAGAGCCCAACAGAAAATCAGATCAGAAGCCCTTTGAGCTCTTGGGACAAGCCCAGGCTTCAGCACTACATATAGAGTTGTTCTTTGAAAGACACTGATTAAAGTCAAAACTCTCCACAAGTTTAATGAGCTGCTTCTTTGCCTTACAGAACATTGGCAAAAAGATGTCGTGCCAACAGTTCATAGCGAACCTGGACGGGCTGAATGATGGCAAGGACTTTGCAAAGGATTTGCTGAAGGTAACGTGATATGAATAGACAGTGGGGTACTGTCATTATTATTGCAGTGCCACCTAGTCCTGCTGGGACTCTCTGAGCCCTTCAATCAGCATTTTCCAGTTGTTTCAGGAGAAGAATTGTAACCCCCCATGAACGTCTCTGCTAACTTGCAGTGAGCCAAAATAGGTCTGTTCCCTGGTGGTGTTCTATCCAGATTTGTGGCATATCTGCCCTCAGAGCATACCAGGGGCCCTTTTACCCCAGCAGCTCAGATAATGCCCAAATTAAGGTTCCCCCCACCCCAAAACACAACCAGCCAGCACTGAAACATTTCTCTGCCTTCACTGCCGTGTGATTGAATGCAATGTTCCAACACAACCAGTGCAGTACCAGGGGATATGGTTAAATGCCCCAAAGGGAGTATTTTCTCCTGCCACGTGGTTTAGCAGCACCACTGCTCTCTGCACCTGCTGCAGGTCCAGCAGCCTGACCTGAATTTCGTTGCATGGAGGGAGGTTGGAATGAGAGGTGCCACGTCAGGGGTGTCACATATTTGGGGTGACACCCCCATCTCCCAGCAGACCTCACCCTATCCTCCTCCTCTGTATGGTCAGGACCACCTCCACATTCTGCTTTGCTAGCCCATTCCTGCTTCTTCTCCAGTGCCCCAGGGAAGCCACTGGGATTTTGCATAGCAGGAACTGGGAAAGCTGATTCCAGGGTCATTCATCCCTCCCCTGCTACTCAGCTCAAGCCCCCCTTGTCATTTCCCCTGGTTAAGACATTGAAGGTGTCATGGCATATCCCAGAGTCTGCTACCACTGTGTGTAGGCCAGGATTCACTCAGAGCTAGGTGCAGCACCCAGAATGAGTCAAAAATGTCATATCCAGGCTCCTGAGCAGGGCTGGCTGCCAGAGCCCTCTGCTGCTTCTGTGTCCAGTCCAATACCCAGCGTGGCACACAGACGAGAAGGGCTCCAGCAGGACAGCAGTCATCCTGCTCATTGGGGAAAGCTTCTCCAGGACAGCTCAGCAGGGAAAGTATCTCCCCAAGAACACAGACAGGGTGTGGAGGAGGAGATGCCTCCACAAGCAGACACGACTGCCATGAGAGGCACAGCTAATTCCATATTCTTTTTTCAGACACTGTATAACTCCATCAAGAATGAGAAGCTGGAGTGGGCCATGTAAGTATATGCTAAGCATTAAAGGGAAAGTGTGTCTTTTCGACTAGCTGGCAGGTCCTAAGTCATGTTTTCAATCCCAGAATATTTCCTGCCGAGCCCTTAAGTGCTGAAGTCCCTCTGTAGACAAACTGAGTTTATTTATGGCTTAGACAAAAAGGCGGTTGGAAAGGTTGGTGACAGTCTGTGGATCCATGACCTAAAGGAAGGGAATGCCCTCTTCGTTTACTATTACACTTGTAAAATGCTGGGTCCTCTCCAGGTGCTTCAGAAGTCTTTGCACAAGCAAAGATCTGGGGTTATTTTGGACATTGAGACTTTCTATCTCTCCCACTTTTTTTTCTGGAAATAGTATCAGAGAATCGCTTAAGAGGGAAGAGACCTTGAGTTCAGTTTCCTCCTCAAGGTATGGTCAGCCTTGAATTCGGACCAGGATGCTCAGGGCTTTGTCCAGTTTGATCCTGAAACCCTCCAAGGCTGGGGAACCCACAGCCCCTCTGGATCCACAAACTAATACTTTATTATTCTGAGGGTGGCATTTTTTCTTGTCTCTGTTGTTTTGACTTCTGCCCACTATCTCTTGTCCTCGTGCCATGCAGCACAGGGAAGAGCCCAGATTTATCCTCTCAATAACCCCCTCACACGAGGCTGCCGTGAGGCCCCCCAGAGGCATCTCTTCTGTAGATCGAACAAGTCCAGTTCCCTCAGCTGTTTCTTACACCGCAAGTGCTCCAGCCCGCGGGTTTCTTGGCCTCAGCTGAAGTCTCTCCAGCTCGCTGATGCCCTTTGCTGTGCTGGGGGCCCGGCTCTGTTTGCTGTATCACGATACCGTGCAGGGAGTGCGGAGCAGAGGATCACTTCTCTTCGCCTCCTCACTGTGCCGCTGTTACACAGCCCAGGATGCTCCTGCCCTCTGCTTCTGCCCGGACACACCGGCGGCTCCTGCTCGTCCTGCTGATCACCAGAGCCCCAGTGCAGCACTCGGGCGCTCCTGGCCCTCTCAGCGGTGGCCTTGTACCCCTCTTTTTTATGTCCTCCACAAGTTCGATGAGAGCATCATTTGTTACCCTGAAGCGAGCCTGGAAACAGCTGGCAGGCTGGGCTCCATCACAGGTTCACACTGCACCTTGCTCAGTCCTTCTTCCCCTGCTCCGCCACTCAGGGCACAGGCCGGGATCATCAGCAAGGTCCCCCAGCCCCAGTGTCTCTCGAGGGGAAGCCCGTGACAGACCTGAGGTCTTAAGCTGACACAGGGGACATTTCTCTCTTCCCCTCCCCTCTCCCTCTCTTCTTCTCAGTCTTAGACCTCTCTTGTCTCCGGACAGAGCAGCACCTTCAGTGCCATCAGCCGCATCATCTGCTCTCTTCCTCATATTGCCCTGACCAAAAAAAGCATCCGGAGGCGGTTCGAGCCTCCCTCCGTGGCTGCCCGGCCGAAGCGGCGGTGCCAGCGCCGCAGCGGGGCCGGTCGCGCGTGGGCTCTGTCGCGAGAGGGAGCTGCGGGCCGCGCAGCGGGCTGCTTTATGTAAGGGCCGTTCAGCAGGAGCGCATCTGCCTCTGGATGCGGGCTGTGGTTACACAACAGCCCGCCGGCACGGCTCCCTGCTCGGGCACATCCCGGCGGTGTCACCCTGCCGGGGTCCCGCTGCGGCGGGGCGGCTCCAGCCAGCGGCGTCCAGATCCCTGCTGCCTTTCTTCGCTCACCCCGCTGTGTCCCCGCATCCCCTCACTCATCCCAACCGGCCCGGGGCCTGCCTTGCTGCCGGGTGTGACCCTGGGAGCCCTCAGCTCCTCTGCAAGGGGACAGATGGACAGATGCCCCCTGATGTGGGGGGGCCTGGGTCAGGGACTCTCTGGCACGGGGTACCCGGTTTTCTTTCAGAGACTTGGCATTGAGTCACAGCCCTGCACAGCCAGGACCCTCTTCTCTTTGCTTGCCTCTGCCTTGTGTCCTTGTCCATCCCAGGGAAGGAAATTCCTTTGCCCACAGATCCCACCAGACAGGCAGGTATGCGACCGACAGCAAGGAGCTGGCAGGGGTGCAGCCCAAACACCTGAGCTCCACTAAATCCCCACCCAGGAATAGTAACCGGGCTCTGCCTGAGCCCCAGGACTCCTGTGGGAGCTGAGGGCTGAGAAATCATCCCTCTCTTCCAAGGGCAGTCTGATGCTTTGGCCGTCTGCTTGCTGCAGGTGAGGAATTGCGTTTCAGTGCTCACATCCCAGCCAGTGGATTCACCGAGGGTCAGTCCTCAGATGGGGTTTGGTCCCAATCTGATCTGCAGCCTGAGGATGAACCACTCATCCCATTTAGACAGTGATGTGAATCAGACAGGGCAGAAAAGCCCTGTTTGCTCTTTCTCCTTCACATCCCAGGGACACTGGGAACTATCGCTTCCCATACAAGTTCTATTTTCTTTGTGCCAGAGTAGGTTCATCTCCTGAATGTCTGCAGATCTTCTGTTCCTCAGAGATGCAGAGGACATCCCTAAAGGTACTTCACTGTCTAGGAGGCCCCAGGCACTGCCTCTCAGCAGTTGAGAAATGCCAGTGATACCTTGGTCTTCAGCAAAAATCCTCCTTAAGCGCTGGCTTTAGAGCACAGAGTTGGAGGCTTTTCCTGTGAAATATTTGTAGTCCTCAGCATGGGAAATCTGCAGTTTCCTGATGTTCAGACAAGCACTCAGCCCCTTCCCTATTTTGAGTGACCTCACAGCTGGACCACTGGGACAGTTCCCTGCCACCCACACTCCTCCCAGCTCAGACCACCACTATTGGCACTCTCTCTGTTATGATCCCAATATCTCCTTTCTTTTTCTTTCTCTGACCAGTCCTGTAACAAAAACTCTAAACCCAAAGCAAATGGGGCTGCTTTGCACTGCGACCAAACCCACATCTCCTCCGCTGAGTCTCTTCTCTGATTTTGTTTCCCAGTGACGAGGACGAGTTGAGGAAATCACTCTCTGAGCTGGTAGATGACAAATTTGGAGCCAGTGCGAAGAAAGTGACGAGGATCGTTGACAGCAGCAACCCCTTCCTGGACATCCCCCAAGCACTGAACGCAGTCACCTACAAGCACGGCGTCCTCACCCGGAAAACCCACGCAGACATGGATGGGAAGAGAAGTACGTGTTCAGGGCCAGGGAGAGAAGTGCCCCAGGCAGTCCCAGAGCCTTGCTCTGGTTCTCCTGATGAATGCATTTCCTCACCACGTCCCAGGGAGCACAGGAGAGATCCCCATAGGTGCCAGGACACAGGGGAAGGAGGGTGTTTTGAGGCATTTGTAGGTATGAGTGTTTTCAGGAAGCCTCAGTCTTCCCTTCTCGCTGCCAAGGACTCTGACACAGACAGACCTGGTCTGCCATCCTGTTCACGGGCATAATCCCAAATCCCAGCCTCTGAGCAGTGGGAGAAGGCTGGTTCCTCAGCAATTGTCCACTCCAGCCCTGATCCTGGGGACAGTCTGGCCTGCCAAGCTTTGCTCCTGTCCGTATCCTGCCACGTGCTGGCTGGGCAACAGAGCACCCCTAGCTCTGCTACCAGCATATGGCATTACAGGAAGGGTAGAGGTATTTGGGAACTGTTAATGAGCAGAGACTAATTAAACCTTGGGTAATTTCCTTTTGCTAATTGATATGATTGGCCCAGTCACTGCAGCTGATTAAAAAGTCTTGAGTAGAGATTACCACTAAAGGCCTCCCTTGCTTCCAGCACTTTCTTAAGAGCCCGTGCTTGGAGGATCAGCTGTCTTGGGGTGATGTAGATGGCTCCCCTCACCTCCCACCCCTCTCCAGCTTCTGCCAAGCTCTCTGTCCCCAAGTCCATCGAGGTGGTGATGCTCCCTCCTCAGGGGAACAGAAGCTGCCTTATCCAGGGAACAGCTGCTCAATTCCAAGCTGAGGAGCTCAGGCAATGTCTCTGCTCTCCAAGCATTTAGTCCAGGGTGCACAAACCTGGGTTTGGAGGAGCAGAGACTTCCTGCAGGTGTCCACTGGTACCCCTGTACCAGCTCATGTCTGCTCTGACCTGCTTGTGTTCCTGCTGGGGGGCTGCAGAGCCCTCAAACACCTGTCCCTCCAGACAAACCACTCGTGAGCAATAGCCTGGAGGTGTGGGAGCTCTGGGCATCAGTGCGTGCCTGTGGTGGGTCAGGAGAAAGGTTGGGTTTGCCTGGAAGGTCAAGCAGCACTGGCAGACATGTACAATTAAATATTCTTCCTTTTTTAGCTCCCAGAGGAAGAAGAGGTTGGAAGAAGTTTTATGCTGTGCTTAAAGGGACCGTCCTTTATTTACAAAAGGTAACCATGGGGGACTCTCCCCTTTGCTGTCTCCTGCTGTCTCCAAAGCAGTCGTGCAGTCACATGTCCAAGCAGAGGTGAATCCATGTCCTAACCCACGCATGGACATCAACAGAGCTCCTCCAGAGACCAGAGCTGGAGGATGCTCTCATCTTTGGTGGTGGTGTTCATGCTAAGGGTGCTACTCACAGCCTCAAAGGGAAGCCTGAAGGAAGAAGCTTGAAAGAGGAAACACAGATTTCTGCAGAAGGATCCCAGCAAGTAGGAGCTATTCGGGAGGATGAGTGAACAGATGATATGGAATAGGTGAAGTAGGATGTTGGTGAGAAATGAAATAGGAAGGTGAAGAGGTGGAGCATCTGACCAGTCTAAACCTGCCTATTGTTTTATTTGCTGGCATGGATCTGAATATGCACAGCTCTGTTGAGTCTGGTACAGGATATAGCTGGTGTAATCTTTTTGGGTTTCACTAAAGCTTTTCATACTGTCTCTCACAGGATCCTTCTGGACAGAATGTCCAGCACACAGCTGGATAAACACATCATGTGGTGGGTCAGCCCTTGGCTCACGGGTTGGGCACAAAGGGTGACAGTGGCTGGGGTGACATCAGACTGGTGACCTGTCGCTACTGGGGTTCCACAGGGCTCCATCCTCCGCCCTGTGCTCTTCAGCATCTTCGTAAATGACTCGGACGCAGGACTCAAGGGAATACTGAGTAAGATTGCAGACAATATTAAACTGAGAGGAGCTGTTGACTCCCTCAAAGGCAGGGGTCCTGCAGAGAGACCCTGACAAATGAGAGGCCTGGGCAATCATCGACTGTATGAAGTTTAACAAAGACAGTGCCCGATTCTGCACCTGGGACGGGGCAATCCTGGATGTACAGACAGACTGAGGAATGAGAGGCTGGAGAGCAGCTGTGGAAGGGGACCTGGGAGCCCTGGTCGGTGGCCAGTTGAATATGAGTCAGCAGTGCCCTGGCAGCCAGGAGGGACATCTGTGCCCTGGGGACATCAGGCCCAGCATTTGGATAAGGTTCTCAGACACAGGGTAGGATTGTTGAGGTGTCTTGTGCAGGGCCAGGAGTTGAAGTTGATGATCTTTGTGGGTCCCTTCCAGCTCAGAAGATTCTGTGATTCCATAGTTCTGTGCTGAACGTTTATACTCTTCTTCAGGACCTTGATGACCTGGGTCCTTCCATGGGCTGTCAAGTGACACTTTCTGCCTCTCTTCATCTCTGTTTATTGTGCAGCCACCTCCAGTCAACACAAGTGTAATTCCCAGGTCCTCGTGAGACACAAAGTCGCCGTGCAATAGCTTCCCTGAATACTCTAGCATTCAGCTCTCTGGCACTTGGATGCTTGGAGGATTTGCTGGAAAGTCTTCTCTGAGGGAAAATCTGAGGAGACCGGATAGGGGCTCACTTGAGTGTCAGTGTGAGCCAGCCCAGGATGCCAAATTTCTGTTCATCATCAACAGCATAACCCACTGAACTAGGTCTGAACTACCTGAGCAACGCGTGCTGCGCAGTAACCCATTGAACTCACCTTGCTGGAGCAGCGCTCCCCACGGGGAGATGCTCCTGCCTATGGCAGCATTATCTCCACAGCAATGAGAGTAAACAAACACTGGATTATATAAGAGAGGCAGAAAGATCCTCGGGGCAGCACGGGATTTTATGACTCAGAGCTCGTAGCACACCCCAATGGCTCTGGTGTTTCGCCAGGTCCTATGGCACACGTCAAAAGCCAGCAGAAATCTGGCAGCAGCGGATCCTAACTCCCAGTGTGGGTTGCTCTTAGCCCAGTGGTGTTTTTACAGCTGTGCCACTCTCTCCTGCAGCTGAGGGAAGCTGCAGCACACAGGAGAGCCCAGATCTTCTCCAGCCCTCAAAGTATGGTGTTCTTCAAGCCAGCAGTGCTCTCCTCACTCATCAGTCCTTGTCTCATTACACATCTTCATATGGAGCCCACCAGAATCCTCATGCTGACCCATGGGTTATACGTGAGGATTTAACTTCTACAGAGTTACCATCAACATTTAATTGTAGGACACTTTTTCTGGGGGAGAAAAAAAAAAGACATTTCAACTATCACGGAACCATTTGGATCTAAATGAATTTTCCACCAAAGACTTCTCTTGGGATGAGTCTGCTGAGGGGGTATATATTGGGAATGAAATCCACTTTCGGGATGGAATTTTCTTCCCTGGCAGCAGAAGGAGCTGTGAAGCCAACACTGAGTGTCATGGCTGCTGCTGGGGCAGAGGTGTTGGGGGTTCTTTGCTGTACAAGGCTTGCAGCAGTAACCACTCATTAACAGAGTTCATTATGTTTGTCCGAGGTGTTTAGGATTTAAAAAAAGAGAGCAAGGATGAGGCTGACGTGGCAGTGAGGAGATCAATGTTCTTATCTCAATGACCTTCAGGATCAAGTGGTTCAGAGACTGAGGGCTTTCTTTACGGACAAGGGCTGAAGAAGCAAAACACCCAAGATCTGGCTGGGTTGTGAAAGTGTCTGATAAATAAGAGCCATGACTGATGTGTAATTAGCAGGAGGGACCAGAATTGCCAAGGATGCCCCAAGGAAGTAGCATTTGGAACAACAACAAAAATAAACCGGAGGAATGTTTGGGCAAAGGATTTGGGGAAAGAGGGGTTTCTCACTCGTGAGCTGCTGCCAGACTGTATTATAGTCCTCTCCAGGGAATTCCTTGGGCTCAGCTTGGCTGTAAACAGTGTCTGTCAGGCTTGCAGAGACAGGACAGAAGGATGAGAACATGAAGACAAAGTCCTTGCCCTGTCACTTCCAAACATTCTCAGCACCACAACAGAGAGTGGATGAACTTCCACCTGCCCTGTGGATCCTTGGTGTCATTTCTTGCCTGTGGGGTGGTTTGCAGAACAAAGGAGTTGCACAACACGGGAAGGAAGTGGTGTGCCAGCCTCCCGAGCTCTCAGTAGAAGACAACTGCAGATAAACGTAAGGTAGAACCTTGGCTGAGCATAAATCACTGGGAAAAGATTTTCTGATGTGAAGACAGAGGAGAAAGTACCTGCTTCCAGAACCACCTGATGTCGTGGAGCACAGGTTCAGCCCGTTCCACTTTTCTGCTCAGACCAAATTAAGGATCTGGGCTTTAGTAGTAAATTCACATAAATTGGACAGGGAACTCCATTTGGTTTTGAGGAGCAAGTTGAGTATAAATAAGACTGAGAGGTAGAGGGAAGGTGGGAGGAAGGAGGGCGTGGGTAGGTGGATGTATAGAAAGGAGGAATGGCCTGACACAGAGAGAGATGGACATAACACAGGCAGAAGGGTGCATGGACAGGTAGAAGTCGGTCTGACAGAAGCAATTCAGGCAGCAGCCATAAACCTGCTGGTGAGGAGATGTCACATGTCATTGACTCGCTGGTGTTAATTGCTGGATCAGCATGTTCCAGCACAGTCTGCTGAAGCAATTCCTTGATCCCCTAAAGGGATGCAACAGAGTCTTGAGGAAGAAATGCAGGCTTGGGAGCAGGGCACACCTCTCCTGTGCACTAATCTGCTCTGGGCACTGACTCACTCCACGGCCTTTGGCAACTTACTTCACCTCTGTGAAATGGGGATAATAACCCTTAATCACCACGCAGAGAGGGGAGTTAAGAAAGATGATGGAGAGCTATAAAGCATGAGGTGCTTTTCTACAGAAGTGCTGGAAAGGGTGCAGGTCTTCCCACAGGTTCTGCCCCCAACCAGGAAGGGGTTCCCAGCACAGCCCTGAGCCTCCGGTGCTGTGCCATGCAGGCTGGTGCTCTGGGGAGGGCCGAGATCTTGCCTAGACTGAAGAGGGCACAGGGGTTCATTTTCCTAATTCAATGGTTTGTTTAGGCTGGTAGATGTGAGATGAAGAAAAGAAAGAAGAGGAAAAGCCACTCACAAGCCAGAGCATGAGGAATATCTGTCACTCCGTGTCCATATTCCCAGCACTGCCCAGGGCTGGTTCTGAGGCCAGAGGAGAGGGCAGCAGAACTGACACACTGGGCTCTCCCACCCCATCCAGGTGCCCTACAAAGGCAGGCACGAGAGCTAGATGCCTTTTCTTGGCAAAACAAGCTTTGAGATTAGTTGTGGATCTGCTGACAGGGGTGGGCAGCGGGGGACAGTGGCCCAAAGGCACCAGGATCTGCCAGCATTATCAGCCAAACCTGCCATTGTGACCACCTGGCATTGGGGTGAGCCTGCTGGAAGAGCCATCCCAAGCAGGGAGCCTCCAGCAGAAGGTAGAGAGAATCTGCTTCGTCCAACCTCATGTTGATTTTCTGGGCCCAGCATTAGAAAAAGAAGATTTGATTTTTTCCTACACCAACACTGATGCCTGAGAGCCTGAAATCCATGGAGGCAATACTTGATGATTCCATTCAAGATGAGGATCTGCATTAGTCAGAGCACTCGGCAGCTGTGGCAGTTTCCTCTTGTCACACGCCATTAAGCTGGGCTATTTTGCGCTGTATTTTCAGAAGGCTTATTTTGAAATAAGAGATCATGGGCAGCAGCACAGTCAGATTTATTCAAATCCAGAGAGCTTCAGCCTCGGAAAAATATCCCAAATGGAAGTCTCTCTACAATACATAAGGCCTGAGCAGAAATGTCTTCCTCAAGCAAATATTTCTCTCCCTGTGGAGTAACACATTAGGTCTTCACAAGGCAAAGCATTTGCTTTTCTTTGCAAAAAGGCTGACGGCCCATCCCTCTGGCTACTGAAATCACCATGGTGGCAAGGTCATCTGTACTGCCCACCTGAGTGTCTCCCCAAACGCAGGATGCCTGCAGCACCCAGCCTTCCTGGGGCTTTTCTTTGGGATTCACCATCCCCATGAACCTGTGCCAGACATTTGCGGGTGGGCCCATGGCATTTTTTTTGTACCAGGCCAAGTTTCATGTGATGATGAGCACAGTATGGCAACCACTCTCCTGGATGGGATGGTTCCTTTGAAAAATGAGGGAAGAAAGGCTTCAGAAGCTGATTTCCCATCAGGAGCAAGAGTGAGCCACATCCATGGGCTGGGGAGTGCTGGTCTTCAGTGGTCTGAAGAGCAACAGAGGGGAAACTTTTCTGAGCCTACAGCAGAGAACAGCCTCACTGGCCAGGGTTACCATCCCAGAGGCTGCAGCACAGCTTCTCCTTGAACAGCTGCATTTGTACCACTGGGACATGGCAAACAGAAAACAATCTTTTTGCAAATCTGCGGAACAGATTGGCCTGGAAGCTAAGGAAAGCTTGGGACATACAGACCATCATCACCAGACAGAGCTGCCCTGGTGCTGACAGCCAAGGACAGTCAAGGAAAGCAAAATATAGAGCGCATTAATCCTGCAGCACTGTAATCATCAGGGCAAGGCAGGGCCTTCCAGGGACACCCTGTCCTGGCATGGCCTCTAACGTGGCTGGGGTGGTGGTTTGCTTTAGCCAGGGCCAGGTTCTTTTACATCACCTATCCATGCATCCATCTGTCCATCTTTCCCGTCCCACCATCAGGCTGGTTGAGCTGGCAAGGGTGCAGAGCGGGAGGCAGGATATTTTGTTAAGTCACTGGGAAAGTAAAAGGGCAAACACAGGACTGACTGAACTTTTCTTCCTAAAAAGTGCTGTGCCAAGATCATCATTTCAGAATCCCATGTTTGGTATTTTCTACCTATTTATAAAATATAAACACGTGTAGTTTCTGCTACGTTCCCTACTTGTGTGAAGTTGTCCTTTGGTGGAGAAAGTGAAGCAGGAATACAGGGAACGCTGCTGCAATTTGCAAGTGCCAGTGCAATGAATTACAGGGGAGACCATGCCAAAGGATCACATGTACTAAAGGGAGACCAAACCTGGTTCAGGGGGGCCACACTCAGACTGGCAACTGCCCACCAGGCCCCACACCTGTACAGAGATGCACTGGTTGCAGGGATGCTGCTGTTCCAGGGCTGCCTTCCTCCACACAAAGCTGTGATGATAGGACAAGGAGCAATGGATTTAAACTGAAAGAGGGGAAATTTAGGTAGATATATAGAAAAAATTATTCCCTGTGAGCATGGTGAGGCCCTGGCACAGGGTGCCCAGAGAAGCTGTGGCTGCCTCTGGATCCCTGGAAGTGTCCAAGGCCAGGCTGGATGGGGCTTGGAGCACCCTGGGACAGTGGAAGGTGTCCCTGCCCATGGCAGGGGTTTGGAATGATATGAGCTTTGAGGTCCTTTCCAACCCAAACTGTTCTATGAGTCTGTGAAGCCGCAGCACCAGGGCAAGTGCTCGTTGATATCCACTGCTGATTGGGAGTTGAATCCTGGTTTGAGCTCTGCACTGTGGGGGAAGCTCTGCAGAAACCCGGCCCTGCCTTGTGCCTCCCCACAAAGCCTCAGGCATGTGCTGTGTTAGAAATAACTATTGATAATTACGTTTAAAACTTTCATCTCCTTCTTTACATCTTCCCAGTGAACTTAATGATGGAAGCAGTTGCCAGATGTTAATTATTATCATTATCAGCTCCTAGCATTTACTGTACAAAGCAGTGCTTCTCCTGGTCTCGGCACTCTGTGATTATAGCGCAGGGAGAAAGGCAGGTTCATTAAAGCAGCCCGCAAATGTTAGTGTTGTCATTATCCAATTAACGTTCCTCTTCACAGGATGAATATAAACCTGACAAAGACCTCTCTGAAGTGGATCTGAAAAACGCCATCCGTGTGCACCACGCCTTAGCCACAAAAGCCTCTGACTACAGCAAGAAGTCCAACGTGCTCAAGCTGAAGACAGCTGACTGGAGAGTCTTCCTCTTCCAGGCCCCGTGAGTCCCAGCCCTCCCCGCAGAGCCTGGATGGGCAGCCTGACCTCCGGCCACCGCCAGACTCCCTCTGACCTGGCCACATCAGCACACGCCTTAGGGGGCACACCTGGAGGGAGGGTGATTGCTGCAGGGCTGTGCAAAGGATTTGGTCATAGGTCACCGTTTCTTGGCACCTTTGTGCCAGGCCTCGAGGTCTTTCCCAGCTGTCACCAAGGCGGGCTGAGCAGGATGGGCTGGGATGTGCAGGGCTGAGTGAAAGGGTTCCTCTTGCTAACTTCTGTTGGCGTGTTGTGGAAGGGAGAACATCTGTGTGGTGCAGGTGATGATTCCCCTTGTCAGCTTTTGATGGGGAAACTGTCCAAAGCTCCTTAAGGAAGTCTCCCCAGCCAGGGTAGATGTTTTGTCTTAGTCCATTGCTGAGGAATGTTATGGTGTTAATAAGTGTCAAATGTGATGAAGTCATCTTCTGTCTCACGTTTTTCATGTCTTCTGCTGAGAGAGGTGATGTTGTCTGTTGGTTGGGCTGGGGTACGAATGTCAAGTTAAAGCTTGACATCTGAATTTGTGTAGCAAAAACCCACTTGAAGGCTCTCCTAAGAGCAGGACATCCTTGGCCCTAGCCTCTCCACATCTCCTCAGGAATGCAACCAGAGCTGATGAGGAAGGTAGGACTGCCCAGGCTTTGAGAGGCAGACAGCAGCCCCAAAATCATCAGGGCACTGTAGAGGAGCCAATTACCCAGTGTTTCCCTCTGTTCAGAGCCCAGCACAGAAGTGGCATCAAAGCAAGGCCATCGATGGCCCTCCTGAGCATGGGTGGCTCCAGGGCTGTTGTCAGCTGGCTGGTCCTGGTTCAAGAGCATTTACAGACTCCCTCTCTCTTCTCCCCTCCTCCATAACAGAAGTAAGGAAGAAATGCTCTCCTGGATCCTGCGGATCAACCTTGTTGCTGCCATTTTCTCTGCTCCAGCCTTCCCAGCTGCAATCTGCTCCATGAAGAAGTTCTGCCGCCCGCTCCTGCCTTCATCCATGACCAAGCTGTGCCAGGTAACGTGCGAGAGAAGGAGTGGTGGAGGGGTGCCCAGTGCTCAGCAAGCCCTTCAGCTTCAGCTCAGGGTGAGCCCATCTGCAGGTCCCTGTTTCTGCCTGATGGATGCACCCAGGTGCTCAGGGCAGGAACAGGGGAGTGGAGTGGGCAGCTTGGACAGACATGGAAAATTCTGGTGTCTGGCCAGTGCTTCTCTTGCAATGGCTATAAACAACCCTGTGGACATATCTGCCTGTGTGGCTGCTGGTTCTGGCTTGTTTATTGCTCTTTGCCCTTCACACCCCAGCACCTTCCTGTTGCCGCAGTGGAAACATCTGAATAGCTCCAGAGTTGATGCTGCAGAGCCCAACAGCCCAGGCTGGGTTTATATCATGACCCCCTCTTGTTTCTGGAGCTCAAGAACCACAGACAAAAGGGATGCCCGAGTTCCAGTCAATAGGGAAGGTTTTCCTGAAGCAAGAGGCCATCGGGCTCAGCTAACCAAGAGCAGCTGCCATCCAAAGAGTAGGTTTTGCTTCCCTGTCCAGGGAAAGCCCAGCATTCCCCAGCACTTCCAAAAAGTAGGGACACACTGCCACTGCCCCTCAGCAAAGGGCAGGACAGCCTGAAATGTGGGGGCAGAGATGCAGCTCCTGTCTGCTGAGACAGATGTGGCCAGATGTCACCTTTGTCAGAGCCCACATGGGGAGGGTACTTCTACCTCCAGAAAGAGCAGGATGAGCAGCTCTTGGGACAGTGCTGGCTGTTACAGGATGCATGTCACAGGAGCATTTTGGGCTTATGATGCCAAAGATGCCTCGGTGCCAAAGAAATCCACTCTTGGCACTTGAGATACCTGAGTTTTGCTCTTGCTCCAATACCTGTGGTTGAGCTGCTCCTTATCAGATGAATTTGCAAGTGCACAGCACACCTTTGGCTCCAGCACAGCGGCTGAGCTTAGGGCCTTGCAGAGAGAGCTCCCCCAGCAACAGGCAGGCGGAACACTTGGGTGCTGCACTCCCACGTTTTTAATACCTGACACGCTTCTCTCGGCAGGAGGAACAGCTGAGGTCTCATGAAAATAAAATGAAGCAGATTGCAGACGAATTAGCAGAGCATAAATTACATCCTGTAGAGAAGAGCCTCAAGTCAAAAGAGGCTGAGGAATACAGACTCAAAGAACATTACCTAATATTTGAGGTAAAGGAACTTTCATCTTTTCTGTGATAAATGATACCTTGGCTGACTGAGGAGAACAGAACTCCAGAGTGGGTGCTGTGAGTCTGGGAGAGCGTGAAAGGAGAGAGAAGGACAAGGGCTCCCAAGCTGGATGGGTGTCTTGGGGCAGCAACAAGCCTCACTGTTTTGCTCTGAAGCTAAAAAAATAAATAAGAGACATTTCCTTCCCTCTGTGATTTCTAACCAGAGGAGGGGAAAACTGACAAGAGAAAGAAAGTCTTCCTTTACTGTGCCAAATTTTGACATTTTCTCAGGTCCCAAGTAAGAGGGTGGTTCAGTTCTCAGTGTGCCTCAGTCTTTTTCAGCAACATTAATAAAGAGCAAAGGGAATCCCTGGGAGAATTAATCTTGTTTTGCTGCAACCGTTTTTTGTAAATAATGCCAAACCCAGTGTTACAGCTGATTACAGACCCTTTGAGGATGCACGTAAATAAGTTTTGACTCCCTGTAAACAATAAGAAGCATTTAATTGTGGGAGAAATGGGGTATTTTGTTCCAGTCAGGGTTGAGCAGAAGGTGTGATTCCTGCCACACAGGTGTCGGTGGGAAGGGACTGCTGGAGGCCTCTAGTCTTGCTTCCATCAGGAACTTGGATTATTCCTAGTCCTAGCCCAGGCTGAGTGCCATTTAGTGGCCAAGCCTCAAAAATCTCTAAGGATGGAAATATCCCACCTCCCTCATGCCAGGGCTGCACCATCCTTTTGTGTAACACCCAGCCTGACTCTCCAAAGCCACAGCTCCCAGCTGCTGGTTCCCTTGTCTTTGTACCAACCTTTCAAACAGTTGCTGCTGCCTCCCTTTTTCCAGCATCTGGTTTCGGATGCCCGCAGAGAAGTCTCTCTCTGAGCTTTTCTCTGGACTGCCTTTTCAGTCTTCAAGGAGAAGTTGGCACTTCCAGGGCATAATTCATCTCGTCTGTCTTATGAGATGTGCTCCAGAAATGCTTGTTTCTTTGTGCTGACAAAGAAGCCAGCACAGGCTGCCTCTGAAATGTTAAGAGAAAGGATGGGTATTACACAAGTCCTCAAAAAGAGCCCATCTAGCATTGGGACAAAGGATCCAGGCAGTGAGGATGCCTCCCTTTATGCTGTGCTCTGTGAGGAGCAGTGGGGGCACAACTCAGCGGCAATAACTGAACCACTGGATGGAAACAATGACAAGCAGAAGTATTTGAACCAATCAAGGGGAGCTCCTAAATCAGGAAGCAGCAGATCTGTTGATCTCATTTTGCCCCCAGTATTCTCCTTACACAATGGGGTTAAATTTGTGGGGTGTGATTAGTGGGATGCTGATGGTATAGGATGGGTTTTCCTGCAGTAGCAGATGGAGTCGTTCCTGCTTGCCACGCACACCATGGCGTGTCCCTGTTCCCAGGCTCTCTGTTCCCTCTTTCCCTGCAGAAGAGCCGCTACGAAACATACATCAACCTGCTGTGCATGAAGATAAAAGTGGGGACAGATGACCTGGAGAGGATTGAGACCAGTTTCTTCAAGGTGGAAGCCGACGACATCGCTTTGCGGAAGACGCATTCCAGCCCTTCCCTGAGCCAAGGGCACATGTCCCTCAGCTGTAAGGCAGAAAAGGACATTTTAGAGCAGAACACTTAACAAGGAACACGTGCACGGGGGGATGAACCGGTGATGCTCTGCGCTCCTGGACTTAGATTGATGAGCACAATTTTACTTAGGAAATTCTATGAGCAAAACTGTAGACATGTATGACATGGGGATTGCTCTAGTGGAAGAAATCAAAGAAGCTTTAGCTGACACTCTCTGACAATGCTCTGGCATTTCAGCATCATCTCTTCTTCATTCCCAACTGCACCAGTGGCTTTTCTTTCCCTCCTGCTGCAGCCTGCACAACAAAGGGATATGCTGGTTCTTCAAGGGCTGGGTCGCTCTTTCCTCCGCCAGCCCCGTCTCTCCTCCTTCCCTCNTAAGGAAACTTTAACGTGGGTTTTTAACCTCAGTGTGCAAGCGAAGGCAAGCTGCCTGGGGAAGACACTAGGGATGTGGAGGGTCTGACCAGCCCACCGGGATGTTCTGAAAAAACGGAGTAGCTGTGTATCCTTTTTTTTTCCTTTTTCTCCTTTTTTTTACTCGAACAGAAATCCCACCTGGCTTTGCTGTGAAACATCGCTCTCCCATTCCTGCTTATTCAGACAAACTGCCCAAGTGGCTGCTAATTTGGCAACCACGGGATCCACCACTCTGGGTTCGAGGCACAACTGGAGCCGTGCGCAAGCTCCAGCGGAACCTTTGTGGGCAGGAGTGATCCCACCTGCCCGTCCCTGCTGTATTCCTCCATCCTGCGATGCACATGCTGTACTCTTTTAAGTGGGAATTGTGTTTCTGTTCCTTTCTGCTGTCTGTGATCCAATGATTTACTGTTGTGCTGAAGTGATCCCTCTGCATTTCAATGCCACTACTGTCCTCCCACACTTTATTTATTTCACTGTTTCATTTGATCCTTTATCTCAGATTGCTTTTCTTTCCCNTCTTCAAGGGCTGGGTCGTTCTTTCCTCCACCAGCCCCGTCTCTCCTCCTTCCCTCCCTGGAGTCCCCAGCGGTTCCCCAGTGGTCACAGTCCCCGGCAGTGCAGGAAGCTCGGCCGAGACGACAGTCTGTGGCACCACCAGCGCTCCCAGAGAAGGGCACAGGGTGGCAGGGGCACGTCCCTGCCCCGAGAGGAGCACGGCGCGACAGGACGGGTGTCGTGAGCTGGTCACCGACCGGGCGAGAGGCGTCTTCAGCACGGCGACGTGGCAGCGTCACCTGCCCACGGCAGGAGAAGCCTGAAGTGCCCTCTGTCACCTTATCCCTTTTATATATATATATATATATACATATGAATATATATAAATAAATATATATATATAAGGAAACTTTAACGTGGGTTTTTAACCTCAGTGTGCAAGCGAAGGCAAGCTGCCTGGGGAAGACACTAGGGATGTGGAGGGTCTGACCAGCCCACCAGGATGTTCTGAAAAAACGGAGTAGCTGTGTATCCTTTTTTTTTTCCTTTTTCTCCTTTTTTTTACTCGAACGGAAATCCCACCTGGCTTTGCTGTGAAACATCGCTCTCCCATTCCTGCTTATTCAGACAAACTGCCCAAGTGGCTGCTAATTTGGCAACCACGGGATCCACCACTCTGGGTTCGAGGCACAACTGGAGCCGTGCGCAAGCTCCAGCGGAACCTTTGTGGGCAGGAGTGATCCCACCTGCCCGTCCCTGCTGTATTCCTCCATCCTGCGATGCACATGCTGTACTCTTTTAAGTGGGAATTGTGTTTCTGTTCCTTTCTGCTGTCTGTGATCCAATGATTTACTGTTGTGCTGAAGTGATTCCTCTGCATTTCAATGCCACGACTGTCCTCCCACACTTTATTTATTTCACTGTTTCGTTTGATCCTTTATCTCAGATGATTGCTTTTCTTTCCCCTAGGTGCGTTCACAGTAATCAAGTTCCAGTTTTGAAGGATCTTGTAGCTGCTAATTACAGTCATTTATTGTTTATATTTTGCAGCATTTTTTAAACAAACAAAATAAGATTTATTTGGACCTTCAATGTTTGAGAGCCTATGGACTACTGTTTTCCATGATGGTTCATGACACTAAAAACCTCTTCCCAACTTTATCACCTCTTCTTTTATCTCTGTTTCTTTGTACAGTTTGATAGTTTATTTGAAATGATGCACTAAGAATCATGTAAAAAAAGAATAACAATAAAGCTGAATCTGTTGGTAAAGAGAATTGGTCTGAAGCATCGTTCCACCACATGCTGGATTGATCCCAGATTTCACAGCACCAGAAGGCCAGGCTGATACAGATCTTCACCAGCACCTGATGCAGAAAAGCCAGGATCCTATGGACAGACAGCACCAGAAAATGTCAGTTCCTTTCCACAAGTGAAATCTTCTCCTGGATGGTTCTGGAGCAGGTGTGGATAGATGGGCTGCTTCGGGAACACATTCACATGGCTCTTCCCTCCGCCTGGTGCATCCCAGGTGTGTCTGTCCACGTGCAACCTAGAGATTTACGGGAGCAGACAGGTACCGAGCCTTGCATCAGTGACTGGAGATGTTCTCTCAACAGCTCCCAGAGGAGTCCGTGGCTGTTCCCCCAGGGCATCATATTGTGGCAGGTATTGTACAGACATTCCTTGCACCAAAGACCTCCAAGATGTTCCTACTCACATGGAGTGCCTGGTGCTGAGACTCTCGCAGTGGAAATCCAGGGGAAAGCTGGACCCAACTCCTTCTCCCCAAAATCCCAGGTAATATTTTGTACCTCAGTCCTCCCTTCCTGAGCATCCCTTCCAGCAGGCAGTGACATCTCCAGTGTGTCTGAGCTGCCACCGAGAGCAGCTCAGCCCCCTGGTTGAAGGTGCCAGCCTGCCATCCTCAGCTGGGAGTAACCTGCAGAGAAAAGCAAGATCTTGCAAAGTCTCCTCTGGGCAGCAGGAAAGAGACTCAGAGCCGTGAGACTGAACACCCAATGGATGTGGGAAGGGGTGGCAGCTCGTGTCAGACAGCACTTCCAAGACAGCTCAGAGTGTTAAACCTGCTCTTACTGAGTACCTGCAGTTTGCCTGGTGCACAAGTCCTGATCCAGGTGCACATGTGCATGAAAATGTGTTGAGAGCATCTTCTCTACATGAGGGCAGAGCCAAAAACGCCTTGTTTGATCAATCCACAGCCTCAGCTTGTGACCTGGAAGAAAATGGGTTTTTTATCCCTTTTCCCCCTCCCTGGAGGTCAAGGACTCAGCCCCCCACTTCTAAGAGAGAAGAGCAGCATCTCAGAGGAATGAGGCAGCCACATCCTTTTCTCCTCCTGGAGTTACTCAGATGCACTTTCTGGCACATCCCCAGCCTGTGCCAGCCCCTCCAGCAGGCACCACGACTGGTTTGGGTCTCACACAACCTCACCTGGCAGCGGTGGTTCAGCCTGACCTCCCTGCCAGGCCACTTGTCCTGGACACAACTCGACACCAAATTCATTTTAAAAGGACTTCTTTGTGGGGGAGGCTTTGTGACCCCAAAGCCAGGATCCAACACCCTTCTCCTGCTTGTGTCACCGATCTGTGTCAGCAGAGCAACTCCTTCCCCTCTGGGAAGGGCATTAAAGGCACCATACGTGCAGAGCAGAGCTGTCAGGAGGCTTTGGTGGCTCCCCAACCTGTGAAAATTGCTGTAAAATATTTACGGCAAAACTCTAGGAACACACACGGCTGGAAATGAGGAGGCTAAAAATAAACCAGCCACGGAAAAAAAAGAGAGAGATGCAGGCTTCCTTCAGAGGCAATTGGAGAGAAAATTGAAGTAGCGTAACTGCCTCTAAATATAGAACACAATTATGGGAATCAAGGGGCACGTTTAACACAAAAATCACCACAAAGAATCCTGAGGCTGCCATGGCTCTGTGGTGCCTCAGCAGGTGCAGAACATCACAGACCCCTGCAAACCATGGAGCAGGGAGATATCCCCCTGTGCAGGGCAGACCCACAGCTCCTCTCCAAGGGACCCGGAGAGATTCCTGGTGGGGATCAGCTGCATGGAGCACACCCTGAGATGTGGCCACATGGTTGTTCTGCATGCCAGGGAGGCCCGAGAGCTGCACCTTCTTGTAATGCAGATGCTGCTGCGCCAGCCGTGGGGGGACTTCTCCATGAGTGGAGCTCAGAGATTCTGAGGAGAGCCAGGCGGGGAGATGGGGCTGCTTTGGGAAGACAAAGGCACCCCGATGTGTCTGGTTTCCCCAGGGATCAGCCTTGGTGATCTTCCCATGCGTCCCTGCCAAGGGGTCAGGTGTTCTCTGCCATTCCTGTCCACCTCACCTTGCTCTGGAAGCCACTGGAGGAGCTCAGATGGGGGATCAAAGGCAGTGGGGAGCTGGAGCACATCCCAAGAGTAACGGGAGAGCAGAGAGCTGCACTGCTGCCTTCATCTAGTGAGGCTTGGGGCTGCACAGAAGTGGGGCACGATGTGTCCAAAGGCAAATATCACCCAATTCAGGACTTGACCCTACCACCTTCATCACCTAACACCTCCTTTGCACATTGCTCTTGGGTGACATGGGAGGGCAGGAGGGCAGGATCCTTCAGCCTGTAACCTTCTGGGAAATCAGTGCTGACATGTCTTTATTCAGGGTGGAGTGCTGAGCCCTCTGGTCTGTCTGGAGGCCCCACAGGACATGCAATGAATGTTTGGGGTGGCCTGTGACCCAGCTGAGTCAGCTCCAGGGCATCCTGGGGGGGGTTAGAGCAGAAGAAGCCCAGGCTGTGGATGTGCTTAGCCTGGGCTCCAGCATGGGCCGCACTGTGAGGCCTGGGGAGTTCTCTCACAGCTCTGGGCATTCATAGAATCATAGAATGGTTTGGGTTGGAAGGGACATCAAAAATCATCTAGTTCCAACCAGATCATCTGGTTCCAACCTATCCATTTCAATGGGGTCAACTCAGCATAGCAAATCCCTCTCTGTTAAGCGAGTTCAGCTGGGACTTTGGGATACCTGTTCATGTCCCTGAGCAGGAAGAGGGGAGTGAGATCTGAGCTGGATGGAGTCATGGCTGCCACCTCAGGGACTGTGCTCCCGTGACTGCACCACACTGCTGTGAGTCCCCTACGTGGGGATAGCCAGAGACACAGATTTCCCGTGGAGGAGCTGAACAAGGGACCTGGTTTTTGGGTGGGTCAGTGCTGCGTGGCAGCAAAGCACTGGCAGGGTTGGACCCAACACATCTCCACTCTACTGAAGTCACTGGAATAGGTGCCAGGACATAGCACATGCTGACCTCTCTTGGCACAACTGAAAGCTTCCATGGTTCGAGTGAAGGGGGATCTCCTGATCTGCAGTTGGAGGAGGAATGGCATCCCCCCAGGAGATGTGTGGGTAGCATTCACTCACCTCAGTGAGTCTCCACTCCTGAGCCCTGCAGTGAAGGTCAAATGTCCATGCCAGGTAGAAAAACACCCACCTATGGGTCTTTATGGGCATAAAGATCCCTACTGAACCAGAGCATCTCTCATATGAGGGAAGGATGAGGGAGCTGGAACAGTCCAGCCTGGAAAGGAGGAGGCTCAGGGGTGCCTTATCTGTGTGTATAAATACCCAATGGATGGCAGTGAAAAAGAGGGAGCTGGACTCTTCTCAGCAGTGGCCAGGACATGAGGCAATGGGCCCAAATTAAAAAACAGTAGATTCAGTCTGGATACAAGGGGACACCTTTTTGCTTTGGGAGGGACCAAACAGAGGCAGAGGTTACCCAAAGAAGTTGTGGTACTGCTGTGCCTGGAGATACTCAAACTCTGACTGGGCACAGGCCTGGGCAGCTGACTCTGGGTGAGCTGGTGGAGCAGGAAATGTGAAAGAGTCTCTTCCAGCCTCAACCAGCCTGTGGTTCTGTGTATGGTGCCTGACACAGCTCCCCATTTGCCCCCCAAAGGGCCTGAGATCAATGCAGCCCACAGCTTGTTATTTCTTATTTTATTTATAATATAAAAAAATGTTCAAGTGTTAAACAGTCAAGAGTTCTGACATTCAGACAATCCAGAGCAAACTTTGACAATCATCTTATGACAAATTAGCAGAGTTTTCTATCTGACCCCATCATGGGTGAGGAATAGAGGGTTTAGTTACTTTATTGCTAAAAGTTAAATGAAATAATACACTGTCAATTGTTGTATTATCTTCTCAGTCACAGCTTCACCATGCATCCAATCTACAGTATCTGAAATGCAAAGGACATGCAGAAGTAAAAATATAAAAAGAAAAAAGTCAGGCTACAATGTAAACAGGTTTGCTGCAGAGAACTGAGGAGAGGGGGGCACTTCCACGGGGGGTGCTCTGCCGCCTGGACACGCAGGACTGTCTCTTTGCGCCACAGAGCCGATGGCCAGAGCTGCTCCGGGTCTGGGAACGCGGCGTCCGTCAGCGATGGCGGGACGTGACGGTAACAAACTGTCTTTACAATCCGTGGCACGGCCGTACGGGAGAATCCGCTCGCTGGGCTGCCCCACGCGGGGCCCTGCCCGGCCAAGGCAGGGGCGACAAGCGGAGCCCAAAGCGCGCGGGGTCCTACTGACCCCATGGCCGGCGACCGCCTGGCTCCGTGTCCAGGGTGACACGCAGCCGTCTGCGCCATGGGACCACCCCGTGGTGTCCCCCGGCACCGCGGCCAAGGGCGTCACGCAGGACACCACAGCCCCATGGCACGTGGCCAACGCCACACAGCGGCTCAGCCGAGGGGACGCCGTGGCCAGCACGGCGGCGGGGCGGCCACGTGGCCACGGGCACCGCGCAGGGCCGGCCGCCAGGGCTGGCTCAGCGACCCGGATTCAAGGGTACGTGACGGGTGTGATCCACCACGGTCACAGGGGTGTCTGCCTCGCTTCACTGCAAACTGGTGCCAACCCCACTCCAGACCCACCGGTGAGATGGCCAAAGGTTGAGAGCTATATTGTAAGGGCTGCTGCTGCTGCGCGATTTCATTTTCCCTTCCTACCTGTGTGGCAAAAGAAACGTTATTTCTGCATTTCAGCACGGTGCTGTTGGGTTTCTTTTTCTCCTGATTTAAGCGAAAATACAAGTAGTTTACAGGGCAAGACAGATCCTCGTTAGACATGATGATGGAAATGCTCCCACTCATGTCCTTAATGTGTGTTTAAACAATACTTTAAAGAATAAGATCATTAATAGCAGGGTACGGGGCAAAGTGGCAAGGCTGTTTTCTTCCGACAGAAGAGCGCCCTTGTGACAGGTTGTCTCCCAAACAAAAATCTATGATCTTAAAAATGCTACTGAAACAGAATCCTCGGCATGAATCCCAGCACTAGCATACAGCAAAAGGCACCACGATAGTTTTGTTTTCTATTTTTAAGTAGTCAAAAATTGGCCCACTTGTTTTTTAACTTTATTGTTTGTTTTCTTTTCGTCTTCTTTTTTTTTTTCTTTTTTTT